>JAUZND010077756.1:0-16368 GCA_034780555.1 Coelogynopora nodosa | reverse complement strand
ATAACTAAGTAGCAAGGCTTTGTTTTCTATTTTACTTATATACATTATGCTACTCAAGGGAAACTATATCTTATATATTTTAATTGTTTGTATATTTATTCAAATGTATTATTAAATTCTTGTTTTATAAATAAATACATGAATAAGCTAAAGCGAAACCAGTAGGAAAATAATAGTGTTTATATTTAATTATTTTATTAGAAAACTTACAGGCGCTATACAATCGACTGATACTGTCACCAGCCAGAAACAAATGTATACAGTGTACAGTGATTTGAACCTATATTTTAAATCTAACAACTGAATGAGTCACTTTATCCAATATATACTATAACAAATAATATATAATAATATTGTAATATAGAAAGATCTACATAAAAACGTTAACTACTAACTGAACCGAGAGTACGGTTACCCAGAAACGCGACTAATGAATACTGAACTGCACGTACTGTAACCACGAAGAGTTGTTATGACAACAAAGCCAGCACCACTTACAAAGCATGGCATATCGTTGTCCTTGAGTAACACCTGCGTCTCGGGACAGACGGTGAAGTCGGCCCGATTCTCCATGGCCTGATAGTCTGCGGCCATCACCTTGATGACCAGGGTGTCGAGGGAGTCATGCCGAGTCTCCTCGACCAGCGGACAAGTGAGCAGCGGCCGGGGTCCCACAACCTCGCAAAACTCGGCGATCACAATCAGGTCGACACTGTCGCGCTGGGGAAAGGGGGATAACGAGGTGTCCTCCTCAGTGGTGCTCGTGGAGTCAGGCGGCACCGGTTGGGGGTTTGTGGGTGCCGCGGCATCGGCAGACAATGAAGGCCTCTTGTGGTTGGTGGTGGTGGTGTTGTTCGCGGCGGGAGGGGTGGCTAGATTGATGATGGGGATTGGGGTTGTGTGCCCCAGGTAGTTCAGGTCATCTGCAGTAAACACAAATATATATCCGTATGAATAAAAATTGATGGGTTGTAAGCTGGCATATTAAAATAAGGAAAAACTAAAGTGTTCAACAGCTTTTAACACAATTAAATTGTTTCTGCTACTTTCAGCTGTTTTCGAATGTGGGTGACCAACAAAATAGAAAAACACAATAACGAATAAATGGTACCAGAGACTGCTATATTCTTGTTCCGGGTAACAGCAAAGAGTTTTCTGTTTGTAGATAAATTATCACACATGATGGCAAATCATCGGCAATCTGCTGCTTCTACAATATCAATAACTTGTGATACATACTTGTATAGTAGCTCTGCAGTCAATGAGTATACTGGTATAAGACGAACAACAAAAGGCTTTGCGCCGAAGAGCGGTCTGACCATAAATATTAATATAATTTTTACCGGCACACTTGGATTGAGTATCCAATAACATGACCTGCTCGGTATCTTTCAGGGACTTCACATATACTTCATCGAAAAGAATTATACATGTTTTCTGTATCTCTTCCAATTTCAAGAAAACTATATTGCTTACACGCTAATTTCTTGTTTTGTTCCAACACTTTAAAAATTCCCTAGATTTTGATCAGTGTGTCCGGATCGGGCAAAGATAAAAAAGTCGTAGTTGTTTGTAATTTGATCGGCTATTTATATATAAACTTAGAACCCTATTAATGGTATTTGCCGTATACATTCTTCAATTTTTTGCAGTAACCTTTTATTCCAGTTGTTTTAATAAGAATTCAAATCCGGCAACATCTTTGTCGGAGTTCTGTGGTCTTTCCCGTAGTTCTTGGATAGACCACTGTCTTCGCGAGAGATAAAATATGTTGTAGTTAAGACCATCTCATGAGTCTATATTGAAATCCAAGAATTTTTCGTAGAGATAATTTACTATTTCCGCACTGCGCCATCTTACTATAATCATTATGAACTGTTACATAAAAATTTAATTGGAAAAACTGTAAATCTAAATTGATAAGATGGATGGAGTCGTCGCCTTTCAATATATGTGAATTTTGAAGAAGTTAAAAACTCTAAGAATTTAAAAGAATTCAAGTTTTTTTTTGGTTTTTATATTGATCGCAATAACTACATGTTTTTATTGGCTTATCTTACATTCTATTGTGTACAACTGTGTAGCAATCCTGAGTAAGTCAGCCCAAAGCTGAATTGACCAAAACAAGGAGTTCATTAAAATAATAAGAAATAGCCCTTGCTGCAAAATAGTATAATTGGTCGCAAATTGTCTAAGTATACTTCCTAGTTATGCAGACTAAACGAATAATATTAGAATAGTATAAACAGTATAAAATATTAAATACTAAAAACAGTCATATGCTGCATAGGGATCAAGAATATTAAAATGAGTTCATTGTCCCGGTAAAAATAGTATATTAATATAGGAGTCGCTGATGGTACAGACCAAGAGAAATATAGAAAACCAAAAGGTGGCCAATGAGAGTCAAGGTGATGGAGAGTGTAAGCGAATGCAAGGAAAATGCAAGCGAATGCAAGGAAAATGCGAGCGAATAAAATAACTAGATACTCTGATTAAGATGGAGGCATTATCCAAGTCGAAGCTATTATTTCTCTCACTAAGTTGTTAAACACTCTAGTTTTTTTCTTATATAATTCCGTCTATATATCATATAATAGAATATATATGAAAATTTAAAAAACCAAAATAAAGTTTGATTTAGATCTTAGAAACGAATATATAGTTTTTATAACTTAAACTTCATAAAATCATCACGCATCACTAACATACAACCATAATATCAGATATTTAAAATGTTAACATTATAACACAAAATGTAACCTTTTGAGTTGATAGAAATCAAAGTTCTGTCATCCGAAGAGAAAGAGAGACTGACATCTCTGACTGGAACCGGAATAAACTGCGGCTGGTATACAGCTGGTAGAGGAGTAGATAATGACTCGGGGGTCCAATCATCCTCAGAACTGTCTCCTATGTAGTACTGGGCAACATGTTCATATGCTGCAAACATTGTGGTTCAAGTAGTCATTAACGTTAAGAATCGTCAAACACCTAGAAAAATCAAATCAACTAATAACAATTAAGTTTTTAAATTGCATAAACAATTTGAATAAATATTGGTTTTGTGTTTAAAATCACACAATGCGGAACAAAAATATATTCATGTGAGACAATATTTATTGGTAAGAAAATATATATTTTGCTATTAACTTTTTTATGAACAATGGAGGCTAGATAATTCAAATAATATTATTTACAAATACTTTCAAAACATTATAGTCTGGCAAAGATGTAAAAATTAGCAATTAATTGAATTTTTATACATAGAAGGAAGAATTTGGGCAAAACTGCATACAAGAAAGAGCTTGAGCAATTTTTATCAGCTCCATTAGTTATCTTCGAAATAGTCAACATTAAATATTACAGGTTGAATAACTTGCAAAAGAATCTTTAATAAAACATCAGTGTATTACATCATAATAATTACAGCATCATAAAGCAATAGTTAATGAGCTAATGTATCAAAATAAATAGTAAAATTATGTGGATAAAACAGCAAACATATTTATTTATGTTTATCTAACTAATCTCCGGAGATCTACTATTTATTATCCATAGATTCTGAGCGTTTATTCTACTGAAATTTAAGTATGAAATTTGTGATTTCTGAGCTAAATAAGGAATTGATTAATCAACTTTGGAAAAATCCATGAAACATTTCTGGCGGACAATAAATGATATTGATTGTTCTGGCGAAGAATAAATTATATTTATTTTTTAATTTTACTTAGGATAAATATATTATTGTTCTCTATGTTGGATATTGCCAATAGAGTACAATAACGTACACCTATTTAGTGGATATAAATTGATAGGATTTATCGGATATGTAAAAGTCTAGGCATTGTGTTATAATGAACACTGGCATTAACTAAAGTTGTTGAGACAATCTTTGGTAGAATCAAAATCTAAAATGACACAAAAATGATACCATTATAACTTGTCACTCATAAACAAAATATTTTAGATATTAATTAGTTTTTATAAAACATGCAGTATAAAATTGTGAAAACTGTGTCAAAATTTCATATAAGACTGTGAAATTGCAGCCAAAATGAAGAAATTATCATATTACTTGAAAACATTTTATATGCCAAAATAGCCTTCCATGGAGAGGTAGACTACAATTGGGAGACAGACTACGAATGAAGGATAAAAAAGGAAAAAATTAAAAAAATTACTGAGGCAAAAAGATACACACCTCGAAAACGATTGAAGTTATGGAGAGATTTTATAAGGGAAGTTTCAACAATGCAACCTTTAAAAACTGAGGACGTAAATAAAAGAGTATTGTTGGAATTAGCAAAGCAGATGGTTTAACGATCTTCACATCTTGAATGTTCAAACCATGCTAGGAAGAGTCAATAGTTTACCTAAATAAAATTGGATAGAGGAGCAGAAAGAATTCTATTTTGATCATTTGAAAAAGGAAGGGTCAATGCGGCCGTATAGAGTCTATTCAATATTTATAATTAGATTGTTAATTTATTTAAAAATTCCTAGACTTTTTATGATTTTAAAAACTGTGGGATCAATGAGATTGCTTTAAATGCATTATAGTAATGCATTATTCAAATGCAGTACTATGCAATCTTAAAAAGTAACCCAAAAAAATAGGAAGAGAGAGTTTTAAAGAAATTTTTCATGAATAAAACGAAGAACTTAAAATTGAACAACATAGGTAAAAAGAATTATGACATCAATGATGAGAAGAGGATAATAAGAATATGTAATTTAAAAAAATCATAATAAAGGTTTTAGCAAGGCAATAATTTAAGTGGTAGATGACCAAACACATAATGGAAATAATTGTTTAAAAATAATGGTATAGTTATAGATATTAGAAAGACAATAAAAATTAAGATTAATCACACATAATTTAAATATGAAATATATTTGTATTGAAATAACTAGTAAATATTATTATTATTATTAAAGTTTACAGTGAACTTTAGAAGTATTAGACTATAGAGGAAGGGATAAAAAGAAACTAATTATTTGTCATAATTAATTTTTTTTAAATCAATTACTCTGAAATTTGGCAGAACAAATATATAAATTATTTTATAATCATGAACTAGATTTTATATCAGTATAATACTACAGTAGATCTGATTTATATTATCAATTTTAACTATACTATTTGGCTATTGCTACTGGTCTGAACAAGATAAAATACTATAACTTTTTCCTAGGCTTTTGTAATTGACAAAATTTGGTATATATTGTATATCTTACTTATATTGCAAATTTAGTCTACTTATTAATTTGTATAAATTCTTGCAGTAAAAAAATAGTTATTGTAAAATAATTTTTTAAATTTTCATCAGCTTCAGACCATAAATGTGTTTTGTATCAGTTATTATAAAAACAGTTAAATAAACAAAGAGTAAAGAGTAAAAAATATTTAAAAGAGTGATAAATAAAGATAAGTAATGGTTGATTGTGAGAAATGCAAATAAAAACCTCAACAAACAGACAAGCTTTAACATTTAAACAAGAAGGCTTATTCATGGTATAGAGAATTACAACAATTATTAAAATTATTATTATTAGATTAAATATTATAGGTATATATGAAAAATCATCAGCCAAGCATAGGCTAACATATACATAAAAACACATCTCAGCAATTTAATTACAAAAAAATAAAATCGATATAGTTTAGAAATAGACAAATAAGGTTACCACAAAGTCACAGACATGCTAAATACAAAAGAATGTATAAGAACAATGTGGGAATTTTCATATATAATATTTAATCTAATTTATTTATAGTAATATTATCAATATAAATATTATCTAATATTTATAATAATTTTTGTAATTCTTTATACAAGGCTTCTTGTTGAAAAGTAAAACTTTGTCTGTTTGTTAATTGTAATAAAACTTTTACTTTTATTGTGGTTTTCCTTTGCATTGAAGAGTTATTGTTATTGTAATTATGGTTATTAATATTTTAAGTGCCAGACATTTGATTAATGGGGTGTCAGACCAATAATTGTTTCATGCAAAAAAAATTCTTAGCTGCTAAGCTTAACTTGATTAGTTAAAACATTTTCTAACAGATGGTGGTATGGGAAGTGGGTTACACTCTAAAGTATAAAATTATATATATGGAACATCATGTTGAAAAATTTTAATTTAACTAAAAATGTTAATGAAAATAATTTACAAATATATTTTAGTTATAATTATATTTAATTAACAGTAATAACTATTTTACATATATGTATTATAGCATCATGCAATATAGATCTGCCAGGCCTGAATTCAGATTTAGTCGAAAGTATTACAACTAAGCTAATTGTTGTTTTATTTGATAAACAGGGTTGTTCCAGATGTGAAAATTATAAAAAGAAAAAAAAACACTCGATATCTTTGTTATATATTGTAAAAAATCGATATTTGTCATTTCTTAAATGTAAGTTAAATTTCGAAATGTTCATAATAAATTACTTTTAAATAATGTTTATAACATGTATCTAAGTTAATTACAACAATTCTTTTAAAGTTTGGTCGATATCTTTAGTCAGAATTTATATTTATACATCCTTAAATACTACTTATATACTATATATAGCAAATCCGAGTTATTTGATGTTCAGTAACAAAGAATATTGTAAAAATCAAATGGTATATTTATCAAAACAGTTTACTCATTAATAAAAGAAGTAGACAAACATTAAAACTGCTTTCACTTTATAAATGACATGAATTGTATTCATTGATTGCTCGAAGAAGACATTAGTCATGACTCATAGTTCGAGTGGATAGTCGGGATGTTGTACTTGCTCTATGCTCTACTAAAATCAGAGTGGACAGTTTTAAATGACTGTTCTGAAAATTTACCCAGTGCTGCACCACGAGGGCTACATAAGTCTTCAATGTGAAAAAATATGGAATGTATTTTTGGAGTCACACTGATATTTAGTTTGAGGTAGAGTTCCTTAAATAGGGCAATTGTTTCAAGATATTTCGGATCTAATTCCATACTGAAACAAGCAGATATCACACTATCCAGTGCACGAAAAACATCAATGAATGGCTGGTAAACAGACTGAGCCAATTTCTATGGCAAACGTCTTCTTCGAGCAGTTAATGAATACAATTCATGTCATTTTTATAAAGTGAAAGCAGTTTTAATGTTTGTCTACTTCTTTAATTAACGAGTTAACTGTTTTAATAAATATACAATTGGATTTTTACAATATTTTTTGTTAATGAACATCAAATAACTCGGATTTGCTATATATAGTATTTAAGTAGTATTTAAAATGTATAAATATAAATTCTGACTAAAGATTTTGACCACACTTTAAAAGAATTGTTATAATTAACTTAGATACATGTTATAAACATTATTTTAAAAAAATTTGGTTAGTTGTAATTTATTATGAACATTTCGAAATTTAACTTACATTTAAAAAATGACAAATATCGATTTTTTACAATAAATAACAAAAGATATCAAGCAATTTTTTTTCTTTTTATAATTTTCGCATCTAGAACAACCCTTTTTTTGTAAAATAAAACAAGAATTAGCTTGTTTGTAATATTTTCGAATAAATCTGAATTTAGTTATTATCTGATCAGTTATTATATATAATTATATTAATTTCAATATTTACCCTTTATGAAGCCAACCTTGAGTACATTATGGTAAAGACCTTTGTATACTGTCAAAATTTATACAGTTATAGGTAAAAATATAATATTTTTATTATTGTATCATCTTATTTCTGAAATATAAACCTCTTAAAATAGGTTATATAACTTTTAAATCAAAACACATTCTTGAAAGTCACATAAAAATGACAAATAATAAAAAATATATTAAAAATACACATATATATAGCTATTATATTATATACAATATTTAAATTATACTTTTTTATTCTGTCTAATTTTTAGAAGTGTCTTTAAAGTATGTGTTTTGATCATAAGTTATATTTGCACTAATATGTTTCTATGGAATATTTGTTTAATTTTGTTTAAGTTTGCATGTGAATATTGTTTAACCAGTGCTGATGCAAGCCATTAGCTCTAAAATAATGCAGATGCTATAAAATAATGCAACAACATTCTAGGGGGCTTATGGTGAGGCGGCCAGCCGAGCCTCTAATTTGCATGCAGTGCAATTTTTTTAAAGGTTTTAATACCTAGAATGTATATAAATGGTTGATGATATTCTATATAATATATTATTTTGTTTGATAAATTACTTTCATAATCTGCAAATTTTTTTTTTTATATAACACAACTTCTGATTTCATAATTTATTTACATTAGATTAGTTGGGATATGTGTATTATGTACAATATATGTCAGTTATGCTTTAGTTAGGAACAGTTTGTTTTAAAAAATGATGATCAAATAAAAAAACGCAGAAACCTAGAAATAATATGTAAAAAACGCACGCAATAACGCAGTTTTTTAACAAAAAACGCAGCTTGTATCAGCACTGTAAGATGTCAAGTCATCTTAAAAGACAGCCTACCAAGTCTAGAAGTCTGAAACATAACTGGGAACAGACCAAATCATTAAAAAACACATGGAACCAATGAAATAAATAATATAAAATAAGAGGAACAGGTGATTAATTACAATGATTACAGCAATAATTGAATAATAAAAATCATTCCATCCAATAAAATCAAATGCAAACATTTCAGGCTCATAAAACAGACTCCTAGATAATATAAAATTCTAAAACAATTAATAACACATTAAAATTTTCCTACACCTATATGTTATTCCAGAAATTCCATAACTTTTCCAGATTTCCAAGACTCCTAAGAACCCTTCTAAAGTAACAGGACTAGCTTCTGCTAATGTTGTTTTCACTGACTTCTGGATCGAATGGTTACTCTTACAAAATAATGAATGCATGATTCCGGGGTTCTCCTAAGTGAACCCCGAGTACGCTATTAGTCAAAAGCCAGCCAACATAGAAAGGTCGAGACTGAGGTCGACACTCACTCTGTTGATATGAGCCATTCATCTGTGTCTGCTGCATGTAGTTAACAGGCGGCTGCATGTAGCCCCCCTGCTGCTGGTCATGCCCGCCGGTGAGGCCCTGATGATCGGGGGGGCCCAAGCGGAAGTCCTGAGGGTCCTGGGGGTTGGCGACACCCTGGGTCGGCACATACATGGTCTGTTGCTGCTGCTGCTGGGGACCTCCCTGTGAGGACCCCTGTTGGGCCTGTGTGACCGCGGCAAAGGCGGCCACTATCGCCGGGTCCATGTGAGGTCCCTGCGTGCGTGGAGGGAGCATTCACGAGTTAGGGGAGACACAGACACACGTATTTGTATATACACATAGTTAAAAAAAGTAGATGGAAATAATTCAAATTTCATAACCCAACTATATAAAATTTAATTATTGTTCAAAAAATCAATGTGAATAATATCCACAGAATAATCAAAAATGTTTTATGAGATAAAGTAACTTCAACAATAAAATATTAAAATCAATGAAATAGACAATACATATATATTAGCAAAGAAAATTCTGAATTTATATACTTATACATTACTTTAGAAGGCATAAATATTAATAAAAATATATATTTTCATATTTCAATGTTTTGTTTTGGCTATTTTTAGGGGAAAATAATTTTTTGGCATGAAAAACAATGAAAACTTTAAAAAAAAAACTAATAATCACAAGCTATAATCGAACATAAACAATATTAAATACATTTTTCAATAATAACTGTCCAATCGAGCTTGTAATTACAACTTATCATTATGTTTTTTTGAACAAATAATACGTTGACAGATATCATAAATATATAAATTTGTATTTTGTGTATTTTGAGAGAAAATTGTGATGCATTGATGCGACATTTATGCTATAATTGTGATTATAAATTAAAGTTAAGATAACACTAATCATCCATTTTTTACGAATACCATTTTCTTTTTCAATATGTAAACAAACAAACATAATATATATATAAGTATAACGTATTATAAAACTTATATCAATTATTTTATTAAAAACAATTTTTATTCTCTCGTATGTAGAGCATACGTAATTTCAATGTACAGTATATCATAGTTTATATCACAACAATAACTTATTATATAATCAGTTTAATTAAATTATAATAATTAAACTGAATAAATAAAATATGCCTTTGTAAGCGCGTTATGCTAATTTAATATTTATTTTTAATCTAAACAGTAATAAAGTAACCATATTGAAGAAATTATGCAGAATTGAAAGGAAACAATTGCACTAAATACTGAAAAATATAAACTTGATTGAAATAACAGTTAGGTTAAGGGAATTACAATGAACACATTATTTTATCAATTAATATTTCATATGTATATTATACGGCGTCTATTAAGTTTACAAATGTTTATTATCTCACTAAAAAATATTAAGTCAACGTTTTGGTTAATTTCGAGGAAAATGTTTTGACGAATAACCAGTAAGTTTACAAATGCTATGAACTAAATAAGTAACTACTGAATAACCTCATATATAATTGTGTCCAACATATCAATAAACAAAATGTACAAAAAATTGAAATATTTTACAAATAAAAGATAGACAACGGTTACATGTAATAATTATATGAAATGTGCTTGTATGAAAAGTACCTTTAAACACATCTCAATGAATCAAAGTTTTCTAGTTTATGACTAGAATTAACGGTAATTTGGTAATGAAAATCCATATTTCTTTTGACATAACTGAACTTGACATTCTGACCAATCCACTAGAGGTGTCCAATTATAGATTTCTTAGAACATAGGCTCCTGCCTCGTATCCCCCCGTACAGCAGCGACCCAATATATCGTTAATATAGTAGTAAATAAATATTCCGAAGTCTCTTAACAATGTTAATAGTTAATATCGAAAGTATTCGACAATAATAAGTTATATGTAAATAATCGAATGCTCTATATCCTATACGCACATCCATATTTGATCCAGATTGAATATAAATAATACCTAAACTGTACATATTATATACGGTACTGTAAAATTTGCACGTACACAGTACTTACTGTGTTCAACTGATATAATATTTAAGAGAATTGTTAATTATAATTATTCAAAAAAAATCTATTTATTCTTTCACTCATTCCATTTGTTCAGTTCATATAATACGGTACATATGGTGAATAACAAAAAACATAAAGAAACTTGTTATAATACTAAATAAGGTAAAATTATAAAGGCATCTTTTGCCATAGATGTATACTAATTTATCAGAATTTAATACATATTCTAACAACTAGAGTAATTTTTTCGGGGAATTTGATATCTTCCATGTGGACTTTTTCTCTCTCATACCTTTGCTAAACTGTGCTTACGCTTCTAAAAAGCCTGGCTTCGCCCCTATGCATTAAAGACGTTACAACTTCTAGAAATCGGACGAATAAACACGAAAACCGATGAAAAAATTGACTTATTTAACCGAAACATAATATATGTTTAACACGAACTACTAATTTTATTTAAAAGGAACATTTTTATTCGACTAAAATTATAATTAGTTCTTTATGTACATTCATAGTAGGGCCTACTACACACATTAATAAAATGTTTGTTTGAAAGGTATGTCTTCTATATGTTACCTGCGGATCTTGTTGTGTTTGTTGCTGAGTTTGTGGTTGATTGAAAGGCTGATAACCTGAATAGAATTGATGCTGTTGCTGTGGCGATTGGTTGACCATCTGTTGTTGCAAGGTGTGGTGTGATGATTGCGCCATTCCACTAGCCATTGGCAGATTGTGATGACCCATGTTCTCCATAAAGGCTGGAGAAACAAACATTTTTTATAATTGAGCGACATTGGGAAGTTATTTCTTATAGAAAATGTTAAATGAAATGTAAATACCTTTTAGCATAGTGATCATTACATCATATTATTTACCACTACATCTAAAACATTTACTGAATAGAAATAATAAAATATTTGAATCTTCCTGAAACAAATTAAATAAAGCTTTAATTGGGTATATCTTTTAATAATCGCAGTTTTAAAGTATAGAAACATTTTAAGAATAAGTTAAAATTTTATAGCACATAACACTTTTTAAAATTAATTTAAGGGATAAATTTCATAGTATATGAAAATTCACCAATTAATTTGACAACACGCAATAATTTCGACTCAAAAGGTTTTCACAAAATATTATTAAATGGAGGAAAAAACATCTCTGAAAAACAATATGTTCGTATCGAGTTCATAAAGACTATTAATAAATCATTCATAATTAATTAAAAAGTAGTATCAAAGAAAACAAAAAGAAATTTACTTAGATTGGTTAGAACTAAAAAAATAATTATTATTATGTACAGAACAAGGCGAAAGCAATAACAAAAAAGTATCCAATAAATACAATTATTATAAAATCTAAAGAACATCTCAAATAATTAAATTATTTAAAACCCAGTTACCATTTGTTCAGGGGGAACTACTGAGCACCTGGTCGACCATCTGCATGCCTAACGCTGCCATATCATTCGACGTGGGCGACATGAGCGGCCCACCTCCACCCCCCTGCTGCTGATCCCGTCTCCCCATCCCAATCGGCTGCGAGTTGGCGTGTTCCGAGTGCTGCTGCTCCCACACTGAACTCCCCCCTCCACCGCCGCCTCCACCCCCGTTCATCAGACCCTCAGCACACCACAGACCCCCGACAACATTCTCATCGAAGTGTACACCGCTAAGCTGCTTGGCAAGCAAATCCTCAGCAAGGTTGTAGTTAATCCCGTCACCAGATCCCCCGCCGCCCTGGTCCACCCGGCACCAGTCGAGGGAGTTGGGGTCGGGTCCCGACAGATAGGAGGAGTCAACATGCTGTTGTTGGGCGGAGGAGATGGGGATAGCGGCCGCTGGGCCGCCGGCCATGCCCATGGGACCTGCCGACATGTAGTTTGTGTAGCCGGACATTGCCAGAGTTATCTACACAGGGCCTGCAGAGTAGGAGTGAAATTGCAATATAAAGAACAAAAAGGATTGTGGGATAACCACTATAGGATGTGGATGTTAACATATCATGTTACGAAGGTTTGAAGGCAATCATCAAACAGTCCATAATTTTTTTTAATACTTCTCTAAAGAAATGCCCAGTATGATGACAAAAGGTTTGAAAAATACATGCATTTTTTAATTTCTTTGATATTAATTATTCATTGTTATTAAAATTATTATTAATTATTGCAAAGAAAAACCACAATAAAAGTAAAAGTTGTATCACAATTAACAAAAAGTCGAGCTTAAAACTTCAACAAGAAAGGATATTTATGGTATAAAGAATTACAAAAATTATGAGACAGATTATTATTAGATTAAATAATATATACGAAAAACTTTATTAATTATTATTCTTAGATATAAAAATTTGATACTGGTATGTTCATTGATAACTTAAGCAACAAAAGTCGAAATTAAATATATTCTAAAGATCTAGGTAGGTATGATAAACATACTTATTTAATATACACAGGTAATAATGTAGTATCAAATAAATTCATGACCATAAAAATCTTCACTATTTGAAATAAAAATATATTATAATAATGAAAATGAACAGCAAAAATAAAGCATTTCAAGGACCCTGGATTTAAAAAAATAAGAGTTATTATAACGAAAATTAGGAGTGCAGGAATTACAATGATAATTCATTCATTTAATTCCCTATTTTTTATTAAGGGACTACTATATCTAACTTAAACTTTTTCAAAAATTTCTGACAAGGTGGCAAACCTAACTATATATTTTTAAATGTGGCGAGTATATTTATATATAAATACAAACAGACTGTACACTTGAGTTAATTTATCCATGAAGAAATTTAGTATTATATATTTTTTGATAATTATTTGCATCTTTTTATAGAAATTTAATCACATTTATTTTCACCGGAGTATAATTTTAAAGTATACATACTATTACTCAATAAAGACATTACTGATACTAAACAACACAAAAAATGTTAAAAAATTAAACCTTAATAATCAGTTATAAAACAATTAAAAGCAAGGTGTATTCACAGGCATGATTGGGATGTATAATCCACACATTATTAATTTATTTTGTTCTACATATATTGTGTACTGTATATTCTAGTACTTTGTTAGTATAATTGAGATGATTCAAACAATTTTAACATGACAGGTCTCGAAAATGGCTCTGGGGGTTTGGGGGAGAAGCCCCCACCTTGGTACAAGGGCTTAACCCTAACTGTCATATTTTATAACTATCATTCATATCAGGCTATTTCCAATAAAATTAAGGCCCTGTAAATAGAAGATTGGAAAGTGCTAATTTCGTCAATAAAGCATCAAATGCAAAGGAAAATCATGTCAAGAAAGGGGCTTTCCTGGACCCTCTAAGAGCACATCTTTACCTAATATTAATGACAACCAAGAATTTGGAAATACCCCATCACCCCGATTTTATTGCATATTCATTCAAATCTCGGGACCCAATTAAATATTACTAAAATTAACAGATTTCTATTAATTAACAGAAAATTTCGAAATCTGACACGATCAATGTTAGAAAGTCTTAGTTGCTATCATACACTTAAAAAAATGCTGTTTTCTTAAAAACAACAAATGATGTTAAGAATGTAGACTATCAGATAGTAAAATACAGTGCAGAAATTATATTCTGATTTTATCCATAGTTATATGAATATGTCATTTTCTTAAATACACACCCTAATTTGGAAGATAGGTTCATAGAGGTTTTGGTAAGGTAATAAAAAAATAATAATAACTCAGTAAAATAACCCATAAAAATATATTATTTATTTCATAAGTAGTTAGATGATTACATCCTTATCAGTATAATAGTATATTCAGGGTTGACAGACCTATAAGATTTCAAATATGGACAGGGTCCAATATCAATGAGTGGCCATGGCTATGTGATGAATATGGCCTACAAATGGCACAAAGTGCCAAAAATGGTGATTTTTTAAAAGATAAGCATGCATACAAATGTTTGAAAATTAAGTATTTATGACTTGAAAAAAATAATGTTACTTTTGAAAATCTTTTATGAAGGTCAGGGGGTAGGTGGGTATCATGTCAATTTTTGTATCACAAATTTTAGCATTTTCACAAAAATCATCTAAAATTCATTAAATCCTGACAAACTGGATGTCTTAATGAAATATGGACATCTGGGAACCCTGTATATTTTAATATGGAATAGTGTTTTTTCAATACATTTGTTTGTATTTTAAGGTGCAAACAAATGAGTTGAATCTACTTTGTCTACTTGGACAGAATTATTTGGTATAATTGGCAACATAAACTAAGATTAGACAGGATAGACACCAGAAGAACTGGTCTAGCTTGAAATGAAAGTGCTTTTGAATCATTGGAGAAAGGAAGTTGATCTTTTAGTCTAGACTAAATCACATTAGTTCCACAGGGGTAATACAAGAGATGTGCATTATTCTAATCCAAAGCATGTCAAATAGTTACATTGGCAATGTATTGATCCCATGCTAGGTTAAAAACGGATGCCTAAAAGGTTGCAATCAGTGTTGGCAATGGCAACAGGAAGGTCTCCAGTGTTCAATGTAAATAAGAAGAGACTATGAATTGGGGTCATGTTAGGGTACTCCTTTCATAGCGCTTGCTATGCTGCCAAATAGGCATTCCATAATTAAACTAAATGCTAGCTATTGTATAGTTTTCATATAAGAATGATGTGATTCACATTGTCAAGACTTAGAGAAGTCCACTACCATAAATAAGTGATACCATGCCACAACTACAAAGGTTATTATATGACTGAATCATGTAGTGAAAGAATGCAAGAAGCTGCATAAAGATATGGCCGGCCAGAAACTATGTTTCTCTCATAAATGCTACATATCCTGTAATTTTATTTGAAGAGCCATAAATTCCTCAAATAATTTGGATAGAATAGGAAATTTGATTAACATTGATTGGAAGTGATTGAAACACTTTACTTTAGAACATTTTTGAAAACATTTACAGATCTGATTCCAGTGTGGAAGTTCGTACAAAACATTTTAGGGGAAAATAGCAAAATGTATATATGAACTATTAATCATTTTACTACAATTTGATTGTTATATAATTTAGTTGATTATATAATATATAATGATTAATAAATCATTTATAATATATCAAATATTGATAGAAGAATATATTATATATTTTCTAATTTTTTCCACATTTTTCATGAGTTTTTTTAAAATTATACTAACATTTTATTAGAATATAGGGGGGAAATTTAACATATCTATTAAAAATTATTTTTTATATAATTGTAGTTCCTTGAGAAGACAGAAATAGAACCTATCTAGACGATCTTGAGTAAACGAAAACTTTTGAAACTGTTCTTT
>JAUZND010077745.1:0-16369 GCA_034780555.1 Coelogynopora nodosa | reverse complement strand
ATAATGTTTGTAACTTACTTTGCATTTACGAAATAAGCACTGAAAATTTTTCTGAAAATGTCAGGGTGAAGAATTTTTCAAACCGCTGTGAACCCTGTCATAAAAATGATACTAATTGATTAATTTTTTGTATATACAAATAGCTCTACAAGTCTTTAGAAAGTATATGTTTTTGCAGAGAGAGAGGGGTAAATACTCCCCTCCACAGAGAAACCCTACAAAATATGTCCACGGACGAAGGGTTAATGTTTAACAATTTCCACAAGTTGAGTGAAGCTTGGTAGGTTAAATGTATGATATCATAAAATCTATTTTATGTTATTCTAAGCAGTAAGAGACAATATTCCAAATATCTGGACTATGTTTTAATGAAACTTGACCATCTGTGTTTGGTCTAGATACACAGATAATATTAATAAATAGTTTTAGAAAAATAAGTCTCACCTACTAAAACATTAAAAATATATATATTATATATTCTTTTTTCCATATATGTCTTGAAGATAAAAAATATTTTTTGTTTCAGAAATCTACTAATGTCTCACATTAACCTAATTTCTGAGACATGGTCAAATCCCATTGGCCATAAGTCATCCGTGAAACCTATGAGTACGGCCGGCCTTAAGGACTTTTCTCGTGATCGTACAAAAGAATTTATGTCTACTGTAGAATCCATCAGTCAACGCCGCCACCATGCTACTAGCTACTCGAACTATCACCAACGAGAACAAGCAAGTTTGCAGCAGACTTCGAGTCCCTTTGGTCAGGCAGCAATACAAATAGGATGTGACCTTGGCATTACAAATCTTAAATTAGGAAAGCTTTCATTGTTGGTAAAAAGAGAAGGCACTCCAGGCGATCATGTGGGAGAAATCAATCAACTACGGGGGATTATTAAACAGGATATATGTGCATTGAACCGACAGTTAGCTCAAATGCAGGAATTGGTTAAACGAGGACGTCACGATTGTGTGAGCGAACAACAACACAGTCATTTGGGAACTATTGTAGTGACACTGCAGCGCAAACTCGCCAATATATCAACTGGATTTAAGACCGCTCTCGAGATTGAACAAAAAATGCAAAATACATTAGTTAAACCCTCTACTTCACATAATTATCAACAGCAGTCTTCAAGACAGAATAGTCAGGGGCAGCGGTCTCTTACCTCGTCAACTAAAAAAATACATGGTGAGGATGTTTCTATTGATATGGGTAGCTTTAACTCAAATTCTAGCGATTCCGGAAATGTTCAGAATCGGTTCAATGGTTCTCAACAACAGATGTTTGTGGTGGAAGAAGCAGAGGTGCGCCAGCGAGACAATTCAATGCAGAGTATTGAGCAAACTATAGTTGAGTTAGGTGACATTTTCACTCAGCTCTCCTATATGGTGAAAGAACAAGAAGAAATAACTAATAGGATTGACCATAATGTAGATACTACTTCATTCAATATTGGGGAGGCACATACACAGCTAGTGAAATATCTTAAAGGAGTTTCTGGTAACCGAAATTTCATGATCAAGGTCTTTGTTATTCTGTTGATTTTCTTTATTTTAGTTGTATTATTTTTCACTTAATGAAAGCAGTACTGACTAGGTTGAATTACACTTACCGTATGTTATTTTTGGTGATTGCATGGTTGTTAGTATTTGTGATATTTAACTTTATTTCCATGTACACTATTTTTCATACAATTTTATAATGTGACCTATTGTATTATTATTACATATAGTTAATATGGGTGTAACATACTTAAAATAATATTGTTTTTGTTACACTATATCATTTGTTATTTTTGTAACAGGTGTTTGAACATTATGTGTTTATGCACATGTTTCTTTCAGAACATTCAAACACATAATTTAATATTGGGTGGCATATCCTGATGTCCATTTAAAGAATAATATACCTTCTTCAGACACTGAAAATGTTTAATATGAATTAATTTTTATGAATTTTAAAATTTAAAAAATAATAAAATGTAAATAAAAAATAATAAAATTTTTAATTAAAAAAATGTATGAATTAATATTTATAATTTAATGAATTTATTAATTTATAAATGTTTTATAATAGTCGAAAGAATGAAAATGGCAAATGTTACTGAGATGAGTAAGTATCGATATAGTGAATGCATTGTAAATATTGTTAGGGTTTATTGGTTTCTGCTACATTTATTCTATATATTTTGTTTAGTTATTTAACTTTAAAATATCAAAAACACTGCAATAATCTATCAGGAGTTATTGCGGAATTTAAAGGCTTATATGACTCAATATCTATACGTTTTATGGTTACATTTCCTATAGATATAAAATATACTCTTAAAACCATAATAAAAGCCAATTACGATTATTCAAATAATCCCTAGAATATAAAATAATAGGGTTTTCTTATTACTTTAAAAAATCGTTCAAAGCGTGTTAAAACCAAACCTGCCCAGTAGTTTTTTTCAGGGGGAAATTCCAATTTGAACCCTCCCTCTCTTTCTTCCCTAAACCCTTTTTTCCCTTCACTTTCCTTATTTTCTCTCTTTTTCCTCATCCTTCTTTTTTACCTCCCTCCCCTTTCTTTTCTATTTTTCCTACCTCTCCTCCTGGGAGTTTACCCCCCACCCCTTTTTTCCCCTTGGGCAGGTTGAAAACTGAAATTCCGTTTGTCATGTCGACATTCTATTGGAGCCTTGTTTGATTTATTATTAGTTTGTACTACATTTGGTACTCATTAGAACAGTTTATTTAATGTTTTCGAATAATTGAATTATATACATATTTTGATTCCCAACATGATTATTGCTAAAAGTACCTAGTTATCATTATATTTCGAACACCAACAAATATTGCTGTAACGATTTTTCATTTGGTGACTATAATTTATTGTCAATTTTGAATCCTATAAACACAAAAAATTCGCGAACTGAAATTTTTTTTCAATGATTTCATAATTAAATAATTAAAAATAACTAGTGAGATAATACTGTCTATAACGTTCATCATAGCTCCAAATGTTTTTGAAATAATTTGTTGTGTCACTTTTTACAACATCAATATTTAGACGTAATACTAGTTATTTTAACCATGCAATTAATGTTTATCTCACATAAAATATTTATATACTTATCTACTGACATTCTTTGACGGTTTTTAAATTAATTATCTGTAACCTCCATCGTTTTTACTAGTTATCTTAACAGAATATGATAGTATGTTTTATCATATTAAGTGGAACATCTGTCCAAATTTGGTTTGAACTCGTTTTTTTACAAAACACATACTGATAATCAAATTAGATTCTACTTATAATAATAAATGCATGAATATATTTTGTGATTTTTATTGCTAAAGCAATGTAAGGATGTTTGCTAATTGAATCTTTAGTAATATTGACATTTAATTTTAATAATACAGCCTCCAAGCAGAACAAGTTGCATCTATAGATTTGTCATCCAGTTTTTATTTGTATGATTGTTGGTGACAATTCACAGACTATCGTATTTGTATATTATAATACTGTTACTTATTTTGAATTTAAAGTGTTTATTCAGTAAATATATCAGTTTTATGATATTTTTATTTTTTTGTTTACGTATATTATAATGATTTTTTTCTTTTTTACTAATTTTGTTTATTATTATTTCATAATTTAATATTATATCTCAAAAAATGTATTGTAGTAATTATGTAAAAATTATATTGACCATTCAGAACTAAAATATACGTTAACATGTTGAGTTACTTACCTTAGTTACTACTTTTCCCTAAGAGGACCCTATTCTTGAAAGTTAGACAATAAATCGAATTTCTAGATAACATTTATCATACATGTATTGACAGTTCAACTTGTCATACGAATCTTTATTTGTTTGCCACAAATTAATTAGGATATTTGTTAGTTCATTATTAGGATTAAATATGATTGGGATTGGTTAATGTGGATGGATTGTGTACAATTGAATAGATTACGTATCAATTTATTTATTTTTTGTGAAGGAAGGACAATTTCACTGGAGAGAAGGCAACACTTCGTTATATAAATGTAATCGTAATAAAGTGGTCAACACAATAAGGCTGAAGCAATTTTAGTTCTTCCTCCCTTTTAATGTATGAAAAACTCAAAAAAATGGGGGAACTACTTAGGTAAAAAAATTCTAAACAAGTCAAACATTCCTCTCATATTAAAAGTTTTACAAGCGAAACCCGTTCAATCCATCGGCGTAGATTTTCCACCACAGCGATCTACCGACATCAACTCCAGATGAGTATTTGAAATTCCATTAATCAACGAAGTGTAGAAACGAGTCACTAAAGTCAAAGACCACCTCCGAGTTTATAAGTGCTTCCGCATTTTCCAGGATGTTGTCCTTCACTATGTATCATTTTTGGTCTAAGGACCAACTATTTATTGCTGACAGTAACGTAACTAGAATTTTACTTTATCAGAGTATCAATCTCATTCTGAAATTTGTTTTATATTTAAAAGTTGCTTATGTTCGAGCATACTGTTTTGTATTAATGCTTTATACAATTTGAGATATTATATGTTAACATCGAAGACTAATTTGTTGTATTTCAAGTATTTATTGTTTTTGAGTTACATCCATGAATTAGTCCACTTCTTATATATCCATAGATCTTAAATAGTGTCTTGATTTTATGTTTAATTTTAGTTTGTCAAAATATAGGATCTCATGCTGTTCATTGAACGTACAAAACATAGATTAAGTTTGTATTATGTTTATGTGCATATATATATTACTGTTATGTTCGGTAAATCCAGATATTCCTATTTTATTCTCAAATCTATACCATAATTAATAAAATATACTTAGAAACTAGATTTTTAACAGATGTTTTTGTAATATGGAGTCATTTTTTCCCTACTATTATTATTTAAAAATCTGTAATCAGTTTCATCAAGCGATCGCAACCGTGATTCGCAACGTTGCATTTACGATGCGATTTGATTTTGGTTACAGGAACAATTCGTAAATTCGCACACGCAACTTGCGATTTAGTTCCGATTTATTTATGAAACACGCCAGTTCAATTTCATGAATAAAAAGCATCGCAATTCGTTAAATATTATCCATTATTTATATTAATTACTAACTAGAAATATGTAATTAACCGCAAGTTATTAACACTAGTTCTTAATCACTAAAAACGAAGCGTATATTGGGGCCTATAAATAATGTTCCCTTTATTATTTAACAGATATGCATTAAAATAGGTGCAAAATACAAGCTTGTCATAAACAATTAAAAAATATATAGTGGAAGTGGAATGATGTTACATTTCAAAATATTAAAATGTACAATAAGTTACATATGCATATATAGCCTAATGCATAAATATAGTGGAAAATTAGTTAATTAATTTGATTATGCAATCTCGAGGCAAACGAAGTCTTTCAATAAGATCAGTGTCATTCATTTATTCATAGCTAATGGATTTTGTCGATCCCCAAACACGTTCCCGTCGAAGAACACGAACAACAATAAACAATAGTAGATTCATAAAAAATCACAAGTTAGAGTTGTTATGTGCAAATGTGCTCTTTAATTAATTTATGAACTTACCTATTAAGTTTTATATTGTATAGTAATCAAAGGCCACCAATTATATTGCACTATGGAATTATATTTGGGGATCGGTTTTTAATAATATTATTTTGTAGACACAACTTCAAAGTATAGGCCTACATTATATAGATATAATCCCTTGCGACATTGCGGGTGATATATGTTACGGTTAGTATATTTTATTTAAAGTATATTGTTGTTGTATAAATTTCGCGCGGAAAGTTGTGCGCCCGCATTACAATGATGTAAATAATTGTCACACTTGAAATACTAAATCAAAAGTTGACACCAGCAATTATCCTTCTACATAATATACCCAATCTTACTATGCTGAATGACTGATGAGAATTCAATTGCTATTTTTGTTTCTATGTCAAACATAATCGGGGTCTGCTTTGATATCAGATAAGGTTCCGCAAATGCATATTTATTATTTAATAATAGTCTAATTGTAGCTTATAAATAACCATGTAAAACGCATTAATCCAAAAAATAGTGTAAAGATAGGAACTAGTTTCGTTGCCAAAATAACCTTTATTCAAGGTCAATTTGTAATATTGAGATCATTTCCACTATATAAAGGCTGACTGTTATATTGATACTGGTAAAAATTAAATTCACAATAATTAACAATGTATCCTCGACCCAATTGATATTCGCTAGAATAAAACAAAATTTTTCAAGAGGCAGTGTCGAGAAGGCATCCTACCATCGAAAAATGTATTCATACATTTTAGAAACTATAATTTTGTATTGTAATTAAATACATCGTTTATAATATTATACAATCACTATAATATGTATGCGCAATATAATATATATATTTAAATTAGAAGGAATAAAATATTTTATTGAGAATTTCAATTTATGTAATCAATGGTTGATTTTTTATGAAATTGAGTCATAATAAATTACGTTATTCAATGATCTGCTAAATATAACTTGTTGTAAAATTTGTTTATGTAAATTATCTATATAATTAAAAATGAATTAATATGAATTCTTTGTATATAATGTTATAAATAAATATTATATATACGAGGCATTGTAATAATTGTACTTGTTATTTAGTTTGCGATAGATATAGAGTTCTTGCAAATTAAACATTAGAAAAGTTTCGATTGCGATGAGAACATTTGCTAAATGTTTTCGCGATAGCTTCATTAATTTGTTGCGATGCATTGATAAATCCGAATTTGTTTGCGAATTCATGATACAACTGGCTACTGGATTATACTATATTTAATTTTACTGCGAATGATACGAAAAATCCCAATTTTCCCTTTTGAATAAATGAATTCCAAACAATGTAAAGGATTTGCGCTTTTCATTTATACAAGTTAACAATGGACGTGTACTTCTCAGCACTAATTATTTCTACATACATACATAAATAGACATCACTAATCAAGTACACTTATTAAATTATTAACGAAGTGTACTTATTTTCAGGAAATGGTATCTTTACCTCAAAAACGATACTATCGACAGCGCGCTCATTGCAATCCTTTGTCAGACCATTCTCTCAACAATCCGATTTCTCCTGGGTGCATAACCTGGTCCAGCTATTTTACTCATCCAGGCAAACCCGAAGTTGCCGATCTCGGCTGTGGCTATGGGGGTATGCTGGTTACCCTATCACCTATCTTCCCAGACAAACTTATGGTCGGAATGGAAATACGAGTCAAGGTTGCTGATTACGTCCAGGAGAGAATACGAGCTCTGCGACTGCAAAATCCTGGAAATTATGGCAACATAGCCTGCATTAGAAGTAACGCCATGAAGTTCTTGCCTAACTACTTTGAAAAGGTTAGTTTTAGCAACTATTTAGAACAAGTGTAGAACATGTCACAGTGTGCATAATCTATATGGATTGAAAGTGGCATTTTCTATTTGTTTAAATTAGAGCAATTTTTGTTTATAAAATGAGAATAATTACAAAATATAATAATAATATATCATTGTTTTATTACACATAAAATTATTATTAGTAATGACCCTAATTTTGTGTAACCCTAATTTTTTTACGCTGGCTAAAATACTTTTATCTAACTAAAAAATATAATGGATATAATTTCAATATCGTACCATAATTTCAATAGCCTACCAGATTTTTTTTGTTATTATTGAATTATTACTGTAATGTTCTCAAAATAGGTAGAATAGATTGATAATTTCAACATCAATTTAACAATAGTAAAATCAAATAAACAAAATCTTTTATTATAAATCAATAGATATGTGGTAGACTTTTATTAATCTGTCTAGTAATTAATGATCTTTTCATCATCAAACGTTTTCACCAATATAATCTGTCAGGGTATCTATCTACAGGAATATATAAAAAAGAAGAAGCCTATGATACCTATCTCTCACTGATATTTTATTCATTGTACTACACGTTTATGGAGTGGATCTCCGAAAATTAGTATTATCAAAAATTTTACAGCAACATAGGCTTCTTCTTTTTTTATATATTCCTATTAATCATGTTGCAAAGGGAAAATCACATTTTTATTATCTATCTACAGTTGTGTGGCCACTTTTTGTAAAATTACTATTATAGTGAATAATATTATTGATTGTAACAGCCAGTGCCCTATGTATTCTTAGATTATTGACAAGGTTTGAATATTTGTCTTGTTTTTGGGAAAGTGTATATCTAAAAACCAATTAGACTTTATTTCACTTGATGATTGATAATTATATTTTTAGAACAAATATTGTTTTGTTTCGTAGATAGTATTGGTTTCGTCTTTTGTGTACATTGTCATTATTTATTATTTTAACAAAAAATTTCATTAATTTTGACTACTTTTTCTCACCTAGCAGTTATGTAAATATTTAAAACTTTATGTTAATAAAGCTTATTTTTATTGTTTTAATTCCCTTATTCTTGTATATTTTACTTACACTAATAATATTTAACATGCATAAATATTATGATTGGTGTAATATCTTTATCGATGGGTTCTATCACGACAAAGAAGTATCAAACATTAAGAGTAACATTCATATGAAAAGGTTGCTGTCGGGTCTATTTGATCCCTCGTTCTTTATGTAAAAAGTGACTGATCGTTCTACTTTTGGAAGGATTATTTCACTGATTAAACCGTTTTTTCCTTCTGTATTAGGGCCAACTCTCCAAGCTGCTGATTATGTATCCCGATCCGCACTTTAAACGAGTAAAGCACAAGTGGCGCATTGTAAGTCGTGCCCTTCTGGCTGAGTATGCCTTTGTGCTCCGCGAAGGAGCCCGTGTCTACACGGTGACGGACGTGGAGGAGGTGCACCGCTGGATGGTGGACCACTTTACTGCGCATCCCCTTTTTCGCCCGGCCACTGACGAAGAGTTGGCCGAGGATGACGCGGTTGTTGGCCGACTCACAGAGAGTACAGAAGAGGGCAAGAAGGTGGCTCGAATAGGTGGTCCTAGCTTCCCGGCGATCTTTGTCAGGATAGCAGATCCCATCCTCGAGGCACCAACTCACTCTTCCTTGACTTGATTTGTATTTAATATTATTTATACTTAACCTAGCTTTACGTCATGTGACTAGAGGATTTGTATAGAAATTAAAGTGTTTGTTAATTCATGTAATTGCATTTCCGTAGGTTACTTAATAGTGTATTCGATATTTTAGCATTTACGTAGGTAATATAATATTGTTTATATTTATACTTTTTGGATTTCATTTGCACATAAAAGAATTGTATTAATTTTTAAAATAAAATTTTGTATAAATTGAAATAAACTTATTGTTATGAATAATTTGGAATATTTTTCTGTGCATTGTATATGTTCTTTATCCTCACACTATTGTATATACCAATAATATGACACATACTGAACTGACCTGATTATTTTGCTTTTGTGTAGACGATTTTTAAGATGTAATATTTGGTGGCATTTCTTGTTACAGTGGATGGATAATAAAGTCAAATGTCGATTACTTTTTGCTTCAATTCAGTTTACAGTCTGGTCGTATTTATTTAAAAAATTAATTAGTGGTTTCCCAACAAGATAATGCAAAATTATGAGAAACATTTAATTAGGATTTTTAAGAGAATTTAATCAATAATATGTTTTCGTTGATCATTTTATTGGATAAGTTATGATATTTTTATGTTAATGTTATCTTCAATTCCGGTTTTTATTTAGGATAAATTACCGGGTAAATTGCATTTACTTGGACATTATTAAATACAGGACCAAATAAATACAAGATTAGACATATTAAATGAAAATAATACACAAAAAAGAAATTGCCGATATATAAAGTACAAAGCAGATCGAAAAATAATTATAAATGAATTAAAAGCAATCGACGACTTATTACAAATGAAATAAAAGCAATCAACGAATAATTATAAATGAATTAAAAGCTATCGAAGAATGATTATCAACGAATTAAAAGTAATCGACGAATAATTATAAACGAATTAAAAGCTATCGAAGAATAATTATAAATGAATTAAAAGCTATCGAAGAATAATTATAAATGAATTAAAAGCTATCGAAGAATAATTATAAATGAATTAAAAGCAATCGAAAATCCTGGCTTTAGATAAATGTAAAATAATGGCATTACTTATAGGGTGATTCGTAATTAATGTCATTTTATCTATAGCTTTAATACGCTTGTAAAGTGAATCGATGGTTTTGGAAATTCCAATTGTGTTTAAAATATTTTCAATCTATTGTAAAGTGAATATATATGTTTTTGAAAATTCCAAAAGTATTTAAATAAGTTGTCATGCTGTTTCTTTAAAGTATACAGCATATTTCCTAACTTGGACTTTTTAACTGAAAAGATATAATTTTTATGTAAATTTGATGCGTCTAAACAATATGAGTGCTGTGAAGATTCACGAGTCTTACAAATCGCCTGGCCAGAAGATTATACTTTAGTCTTCGCCATGTATAACGAATTGTAAATCAATTTTCAGTGGGGACTCGCATAAACTTTGGCCATTCACTTGAGTAAGTAAGACCAGTGTGTGCTTCATGCTGAATATGATATATTCATTTACTAATAATTATTTATATAAAGTTTCCTGCTATCACTATTGTTTGCTTACAGTTTAAATGGCCAAATAAAATAAAATTTTAAATTGAGTGCCTGATATAAAAATATTAACTTATATTTGCCTATTTGTATAAAAGGGACCCAAAGAAAAGGCATACACACTGTCTTCAAATTAAAGAAAATATATTAATTGATAAATAAAAAATAATTTAATTAGTTTAAGCTAAATATTTTTACAAAGCATTTATACTAGGTAAACGTCATGAAATGAATAATATATTATTAAAAACGGTATTATCCCTGTTATTTTTAATTCTAAATATTTTTGCTAATTTGCTAATTTTCTTTATATTAAGTTTATAAAATTATGTTTTTATAAAATTAAGCGATAGAAAATTAGGTGATAACCAAAAATGGTATGTATGTGATTTGTGTTTTATTAGGATTTATTTTTGATTTGTGCACTTAATGTTTAACCCTTCGACTTTGTTTACTGAGAGGGCATTGAACCTTTTTCATTTTGAAGTACCTGCTAAATGTTTTTTATTATAAGCTGTTTTGGCTAATGACTTACATGTAAATTCCTATCTCTTCTTAAAGATTGTTTTGACTTGTGAAAGAATTAAATGCGTATCAATTGTTATGCTCCTCACAGTACTCCATATTTGAAAGAACCGATATTGTTTTTATTTGATAAATTTATATAAATAATAAAATATCATAATTAAATCACTAAAAAAGTGATAACAATAAATGTTACTAACAAATGTCTATATTGTCTGAGGCTTCACTTATTATACTCCTTACTTATTTATATGCATTGCTAAATGGTTATATTCCACTGACACTTCATCTTTAATAATTTACACTAAAAGAAAAAAATATTTTATGAGGAAGATAAAACAATGATGTCACAGTACAATATACAAATATTGACCTAAAAAATTACCCAGAACCATTATATTATGCTTATTATTGTGCACTTATTTGGTATTATACCTATGGAATTATAAACTTCCTGACAAAATTTTTCCAGTAGCCTAACTATTTTGATAAATATACCAAAATTTATATGGGATAAAAATTATAATAATTTGCAGTGACAGTGCTGGCCAGTCAGTGGTATGTTGGGTAGGATTATGTATTTATTTGTCCCATGTAAATTTAGCAATTGCTATTATTTAAGTTAGTTTCTAATTCTGTTTGATGCTGATATTTTTTGTCAGTAAGTATTTTTTTCATAGTAGTATTATTCTTTTATTTAATTCCTGGTATCTCTTATTTCTTCAAATATCATTTTCACCTTTAAGGAGGGTCCGTTAGACCACCTTCTTTAGAAATAAACTAAGCTAGTAAAACCAAAAAAAATCTTGGCTGCTCCCCTTTCTATATATGGCAAGGAGAGCAGCCAATATTTTTTTGGCTGGATAATACAGCTGGATAATACAAATAATATAGCTAGACAATTTAAATAATACAGCTGGATATAAATAATACAGCTGGATAATAAGAAATACAAAATTCTGACATTGCATCTATTAACCATTCTCATGTTTAGTGCATATAAAAAATTTCAACAGAACTTCTATTAATATTTTCTCTTTTCTATTTAAATTTTTTATCAGAAGAGCAAGCAATTTATATTAATTGTTTTATGTTAATAATTAACTTATACTTTATAGACTATTTATTTGTATTTATACATAAAAAGTTATTTAATCATTAATATAAATTAGTCAATAAAATATGACATATTTGTTAATAAATTCAAAGGAGTTAATCATTGTAATAGCAATCTTTAATACCTTAATATTAAAATTTAAAATATAATATCCTTTATATTTTATCCTATTTTTAATAACATACTTAGCTATATATTATTAATTTTTAGCTATGTTTTGCTAATATATCTTATGGATGTTTTCTCTCTTCTATATATATTTTATTATGTATGTTTTTCTCTTGTATCCATAAGTAGCATACTTAGACCATCTATGTATTTATTTAGTATTGATATTCAATTCATCACATATACTTAACTGAGAATGACATCCAGTAACATCCTTTTATTTGTTTTTTTGAAGTTTTTAACATCATTCTATGCTTATTACCCTAATAAAGAAAGGATGTTTCTTTCTTTTTATGCTAAGTAATTCTTTCTACTTCTGTTATAAGTGAATGAGCAAGGGTGGCAAGGAAATATATACTATATAGTTAGTATATAGATTTCCTTGGGTAGCCCTAAACTATAAGTCTATAAGTATCAACACAGATTTTTCTATAGACCATGCTCTAATACAAGTTATGATTAAATAAACCATTTAGAGAATTAAATATTGTATTATAGGTTACAACAGGGTATTGTGAAGGTATAACTTTCCTTCTTAAAAAAGATCTACTCACTTGTGGAACATTTGTTATTGAAATGTATCAGTGTACAGGCCATAGCAATAAAGGTGTGATCCAACATTGTTGTGATTTATTAATAAAATTCTATCACATGCTTCAGTATCAAGTTGTCAATTACAAGGTGTCTATGTATACTCAAAATTCTCACCTATACATTATACATGACTATACTTCAATTTATGTTCATACTCAAACATACTTGATTTAATTCCTGTATTATACTCTATTTTTTTATACTCATAATAAGTATGGTCATTCTGGTATGAAAAAATATATAAAATTGTCACTCACTATTTTGATTTACAAATTTTTAGAATATCAGATGGCTGCAGATTTTCTGGACATTTTTGTTAGTTATTAGAATCTGTGGGTCTGCTTGACTTAATGACCATGTATCCTTATCATCTAGATAATAAAATAAAATTTTACATGTTCTCAATTTTTTTGTTGTATATACCTACTCAAAAGATACTAGAATATACTCAATTTTTTATAAGAAAATGTAGACATACTGCAGTTAAATTATTCTAATATTAAACAAAAAATGCACTGCTATGCAGGTTAATGAAGAATATTTACATAATAGATTGCTTATTAAATTTTTCATCAGTAAGTGTTCCCTATTGCTGTGATTTAAAGTACACTGTGATTTTTTTGCTTTTTCTGTAACTTTGCAACTTTTTTCATGTTCTCTGTGATTTTTCTTATTTATTTGTAAGACATTGTTATTTCTTATCATCCTGAGTAAGACTTAAAACTGCATCCAAGCTATACGTTTTGTGCTCAATTTAAGCATTTTCAATCATGTTTTGTTTTTCATTTAAATTGTGTTTGAATTTAAAATTATCTCTCTATATATATATATATAACTCTAGTCTATTTTCTATTTCCTTAATATCATCAGTACATTATTTCTACATGTATTACATAATTATCTATTGTAATCTCATTGTCATTGAATGTTTGAATAATTTCTGCATTAAGTTTTTGTTCAGTCATGTCTTCTAAGAATAGAAAATCCATTAGACTGCTGAATTATATGCCAAAATATGGGTAAAACAGAGTAGTAGTAATCCATCATCAGCTAAATGCTAAGTTTGCCAATGCAAGATTAATATTACAAAAAGTTGGATACAAGTCATTAAGTCTCACATGCTCACAATGATTATGAAGCACAAGGTGAGATGTATTTATTGAACTATCTTCCAATTACACTAATAGCTAAATGATAATTATTTAAAGTTTGTATGTATTAACTAGTTTTTATTTAATCAAATTTTAGATGGCCCTAGCTTCATGGGACAATTCGATGAACATGACTAATTTTTTCACTTAAGTTAAAAAAACAAAGAAAATGTCAATAAGCCATCAACTGAAGCTGAGATTTTATGGGTGTTGAATATGTGCGAATTCTCATTCATTTAATATGGATTTCAAAGCAGGATCTTTATTTCAATTATGTTTCCGGATTCAAAAATTGTCCAAAATTTCAAATGTGCAGCAAATAAAAGTTCTTACCTACTGAAGTATGCAATTATTCCTTATCTGTCATAAATGCAATTAGAGAAATGTTTGGGATAATTACTATTCAATGAAAGGGATAGTAAAATGATGGTTATAATTTGATATGGTGGAAATGCTTGATTGGATTGACCTTGAAGAATGTTTTAAAGCTGATGACTGTTTGTTAGCTGTTACAGGTGTTATACACTGGTCTTTTATTTAGAAACTGGATTGGCAATTGCATGGATAAATGTAACCTCATGCATGGTAAAAAAGATATAGAAAAATGAGACAAAAAGGAATTGGAGGTATGTGTGAATTTAATATTAATGTGCTTAAAAATCTGACTCTTTAACATATTTTGTTACATATATTATGTATAATTAATATCATTTTATTCTAGATTGATAAACAGATGCAGCAGGCACAAGCAGAGCATTTGAAGTTTGAGCAGATGGTTCAACAAGGTTTCCAAAAGCTATCAGAATCACTATCACTATTAGAAGCAAAAGCTGGTGTACAATCTAAAAAATAAATTGCTATCAACAAATCGCTGAAATGAGCAGTTAAACTAGCTGCAGAAGAATCAACACACATACAACGGTCAAAACATCCAAAAATACACAAACTGTCATTAATGATCAGATGTGCCATGTATCAGTGTATCTTTTACTACATACAATAATACACTTTTTTGAAAACCATTTGTTCTATTTTTGCGATTTTATTTTACTTTTGTTACTTTTTTTCTCATCCTAGCTTTGGAAACACTGCATTAATACATTATTTCCCTGAATAATGAAAAAAAGTAAAATATGTTAAAAATATTGTGTCAGAGATGAACTCTTGCATCTGACATGTACAATAACATTTGGAAGCAACTTCTATTAATGCCACAGTGACACATCTAATGGAATTGTAAGTGATTTTTTTAGTTTGTGTAATATATTTTATTATACTAAATTTATTTAATATAATAAGATGACTTCAAATAAACTATAAATAAATAATTTGTTGTTTACTTACTAAGTTTTCAAGCATTTTAAATAAAGTGTTTACTATTTTCTTATTTTGTTTTAATGTATTTATATTATAAAACAATATTATTAACTATATCATGCACATATGAGAATAGTATGTATTTTTAGTTTCCATAAAATTGTCCTATATATATATAGAGGAATATATATATATACAGAGGAAGTTTTGCATAGTGTAAGAGGATATATACTTGCACCCTCACATCTAGATTGTTTGGTGGAATATTATTTTCTGTGTAAATGTAATGCTAATAATATGTATATTATAACTAAATAAATAACAGATTAAATCCTTATTGCTATTTTTTGTATGTAATAAAAAAAATTATATCAATTTATATATCTACTGGCCTGTATTTATGCATGTGCATGCCCCTCAGCCTTAGTTTGATTTATATTTGTTGCTTCTGTTCATCATAATGACCTTAATTGTGTACATCAGTATGCAATATATTTATACATGTATTGAAATGTTCTGTTGAACTCATTAACATAGGTAGTGTTGAAAATCTTTGTTTACATTACATCATAACATTTACATGCTTATGTATTGAACAACTATTATAACTGTAATATATGACGGTTATGAAAATAATGAGTCATACACCAGTTTTGTGAGCCAAGCCGATGCTAGAGAGATATTTTAGCAGTTATGTGCATCCTAAATAGATTAATTATGTTAAAAATTAATTAATTTAATTTTCTCTTAATAAAATGAGTTATTTATTTAATGATAGTTGTAGGTTTCCTGGAGCAGCATATTTTAAAATAAAAATAGAAGAAAAAGCACAAGCTGCTGTAAAATA
>JAUZND010077734.1:0-16369 GCA_034780555.1 Coelogynopora nodosa | reverse complement strand
TTGTTCTTTATTGATTTGAATATAGTTGTAGATAATTGTAAAATAAGTATTAATAGCAGCAAAGTAGTAGTAAATAAGGAATTAGTAATGTAGGGAATTAAAAAAAAATATTTCAGCTGCAGAAGCTTGTATATATATGAACATAATGCATAATATTGAGAAAAATCAATAAATGATCGATTACTAACATTAGAATATATTTGATCTAATTTTAAGTAGAAAAATCGAACCCACTGACACGGAATTAGTCGGAAACGAACTCAATTTTGTCCAAATCGGTCAATAGGAAGCCATATTAGCAAAAAAACTAATATTCGGTTTTGATTGGCTGAAAATGTCTAATATCATATTTTAAAAATTAATTTTTTGAAAATTTTAATTAATTTTTTTTAATTTAAAATTTTGAAAAAAAATTGGGGTGGGGGGTATGGGGTAAAAAATCTATTTTTATCCATGACTCATAAATCTATTTATTAGTGTGTCAGAATCCACTCTTCCTATACTACTGTATAGCAATATTTAATAAGAATAAGTATTGCTTTCTTCATACAATGACCATTGATTTATTGTGGATGATCTCCTTCAATATGTTATATCTAGCCCTCCCGAAAGGAGCCCTGATAACACATCGTAACATGTGTGCAACCGTCTGTGGAATTTCTCTCACCACGTTACAGGTTGTTGTTCATTGTTTCTGCTTTCTCTCCGCATGTTGTTGATATAGTTTGTTGTCATCCCTCCCTTGCTACCAAGCAGGGGTGCATGCCGTATGCTACTATGTCTATATGCACACTAGTACCCCTCCCTAGTATATGTTTAGTTATGTTCAATGCTTGGAAGTTGTAATCGGTTTTGTTTTTTGTTGTATTTTATGTTGTTTGTGTTTATAGTGCAATTTTTAGTTGATTGTTTATTGAAATATGCATTTTAAGATGTGTTTTCTGAGAGTATTAAATATTGCCGTATTTAATTTTGCATTGTTGCAAAATATAATTTCACTGTATCTCATATTACCATCGTAATCTACATTATTATAGCAAGGTATAGTAAATATATTTTGTGAGCTTTTTGTATTTGTACAACTATATTAATTTATCTTTAAGCTCTCTTTGTGTATATGTGTCTGTGGACCATGTATTGTTGATCCAAGACCACTTAATACACAATCTTAAAACTGTCTGAATATTCCAATAACAATCTTACGATGTGCACCTAACGTTAAAATACGATAGAAACATGTAATAATTGCTGTTTGTGACCTTAAAATGCAGATAAAAACGATCTATATATTGAGCTAATTATACGACAATGTACTATTTACGACTATACAATTATAATTCACTAAGTACTAAGCAATGTTCTCAATTGTGCTAAGTATACACACTATAGTAAAATATAAATTTGGCGGGCACTGAACTGAGCCTTTAATTTCGAATTTTACTGGACAAAAGCAGGTGTAATAATATATATATATATTTATAAACTAATGGGGGCAATTTTTATTTTCCAATTGACATATATGTTATTCATTTACTATACAGTATATTTTCATTTTATTAAACTATTTTTTATTTGATTGACCTAGCATCTAGTAACTCAAGTTATTATATATAAAGCAGTGTGATACCCATGGTTGCACCTTTATTAGGGCCGGCAAAGGGCGTCGAAATTACACATGGTGGATTACTGTCCACTGTTTTATCCACTGTCTACTATCTTCAGTGTAGGGTGAGTGGTGTAACTGGTGATAGTACTTATCTTTTATCAGAAACGAATCGGCTATTACATGCGTTTTGATTTATTCAGGTATATGTAATATGTACATAATATGGAGTATGTGATAACTGTGCGATCAATGGTATTTTCTCTTTGGTGTAATATATTATAATGACGCGACGTATTAGAAATGATTGTGATTTAAAGAATGAGATAATTTTGTTAGTATTGTAGCATTAAACGCTGGTGTTAGTTTGCATAATAGTAATCTTATCCTGTGACCTTTCAATTGATCACATAACATATTAATTTTGAACTATGAATTAAGGAGTATAAATTCATCCGAAATTGATACGTGTCATGTAACGCAAGTTGTAAGGTGAATTAATAAAATGCTATATTACTTTTAAAATTATACGTGCTGTATATTTCTGACTCATTTAATAAAAAATATAATATAACTTCTTTTTTGTTTAGGGCAATTTATTACATATTATTCTAAAACCCTTCTCTCTTCACATGATCACATGGGGCTTAATTAATTGGTAATACCTGCCACATTTGATTACATATTTAAGTCCCCTTTACTTTTTTCTAAAATCATAAAACTATATTTTTAATTAAAACTGTTATTTAAATTTTGTCAGTAAATTTCATGTAAGTTTGCTACCCCTGATTGTTTTTTGTTTTGTTTTCCTTCTTAATATATTGTAATATATTCCGTCAATCACCATACGTATTTACGCACTTAAAAGGTTCCACAACAATGAATATATGGCTTGCAATAAATGGTATAAAAATTTGCACATCATGTTAGTTTTACTTTTCTTGCAGTTTCTTACATTTCGCTTCATATAGTATTTTTTAATATAGTTCTGCAATATCAATTCATTTAAACATTTTAATATTAAAAATATTTTTAGGGCATTCAGGAAAATTGTAAGCTTGTTTTTTTCCCAATGATATATACATTATAATATATAATTTGTAAGATTAATTGTTGACTGTATCATCATACCACTTCTACCTATATAATATTATAGATAGCATTTGTAGAATAACGCTTGTGAAATTAATATCGTTATGATTTCACCTAAAAATATTTATGGTTATAATATATATCATAGTTATAGGCACTGTGTGTAGTGCCTTTTTATGGAAATTGTTTTTTTAAATTTGAATAATTCAGTGAAAGTACAGTGAAACTTTTTAAGCCTGCTTTCTAATTGTCTTGTTCACAATTAAATTAAATAATTGTCATTTTTCGTTCTGGAAATGTATACGCATTTTACGTGCACATATAAACAAATTGCGCCTAATATTTATTTATAGCAAAAATTCATATCAAATTGAAACAAAACAAACAATTGCTATTGTCACAGCTATTTTTAATACGGATGCGAAAGCTTAATGAATTCGTCTCTGAAATAGAAGAAATGCTGTGGTGGAGTGGAAGTTTTAGGATTCTAAGAAACTAATTGAGAAGAGAAAGTTGGCTTTCTGTGGATGCAATGCAAGCAGGCGTTGTTGAACTGCGTTGCAAACTGTCTAAGAAAACAGAATGGCAGCTCGACCAGGGTGGAAGTGGACAAAGGACCTAGAATGCTAATTGTTGTGGGGAAATCGGTGCACCAAGTAACGGCCACCTTGGCTGCTGACAAGATGATGATGTGATTCTAATAAAGTCTTATCAATGATACATGCCGTAGACAAACAAACTCCAAAAATAGAGATTTTATTTTGAATAGAGAAATGTTGTTTTTAATAGTTTTTGGAAGTATATATACTGATACGTATATATAGTTAAAATATATATTACAATATATGAAAAAATCAGCTGTCGAAGTTTTAATGGTTGATTAAATATGAATATTAATCAATTAATCGAAGAGAGTAACAATATAATACTATTGAACACTATAGTTAAAATTAAATTTGGAATATAAATATATAATTTTTATTATATACAACAAACTATTTTAAAAACTACATGAGCGAGAAACTTTCAGGTATACTTGATGCCATTTATGTTTGTAAATTGTATTACAATAATAAATATTTTTTGAACATTTCTTTCAGTCGTATAATTTTTTTGTATTTTGTTTCAGGGGAACATCGATTTCACGCCCAAGGACAGCCATATTTCCTATCTCCCACTCGCTCACATGTTTGAACGCTCTGCACATGTACGGTCTTTTGTAGAAAGAATTATTATTTTATCAAGTCGATTTTCATTTCACTGGTTTAATAATACTTTAGAGTTTTTTGATTTATATTCTTACATATTTAAAAATTCTATTTTGATATACAAATAGAATTGACGAAAAAAGAAATTTAAATAAAAATAAGTATTCATATAGTAGTTTTTTCAACTATGTAAAAATGTATTGTACATCAATTTTTGCTAATGATAAATTTAGACGATTAAAATTTTTATATTTTTATAATTATATGCATAATAATGCTAATATAGCAATTGTAAACTGAAATATGTACTATATAACATCAAATAAATACATTTTTGTCTAGCTGGAATATAAATTAGGTATAATATTTGTTAAAGTTTAATTATAATACATTTATATTTGTGCCTGTCCGGGATGCGTTGTTTCCTAATTAGTAAAGATTTTCTTTTAGGTCAATGATGAATTAAAAATGATATCCTTGCAACTTAGTAAATATATGTATAATTTATCACAATATTATAATATAATAAAGTAATAAAATCATATATAAATTAATATATATTTTATAGTATATCAAGTTAAGTTAAATTCTTACTCATTATTTATTAATGAATAATATCATTAAATTATAACTAATTGTTTGAATTGAATTGATTTTATTTAATTATTATATTATTTATTTTGATTATTAATTATTATATTTTGATTGATAAAGTATATTTTTGCAAGAAATGTATATTACAAGTTAATTCAATTTTATTTTTAATTCATCATTACATACACTTCCAAAACAAATGATTTATATGATTTACAGTGTGCGCGGTAGGGAACTCACAGTTTTTCATGTGTACTGTCAATAGAATACTTTAAAATGTATGAAGGACCGTTTGATTTAATAAGTATGTATATTTTCAAGTGTGGAAATTTAATTTCAGACAAAGTAAGACAATGTGAGACTTCCACTAGTATACTAGTTATCAAAGTATTCTTGAACTTTGCACCGAAGTTCATCAGAAATATTCAAAAAATTAAAGTAGTCTCACGAGATCAAATATATCGATTGCAATATATTCGGTTGGCTTGCGCCTATTTTACCAGGGTTTGATCATTAAGTAATTATTGACGGCTGTCAGTTACAGATTCTAGTATGTTGGCGTTGATTCTTTCACTCTAGACTCTACTATTATAGTTCGTATTATTAGCTGACTTACAATTTGAGTTGAATGCTGTGTTGTTCGAAATACTCATAATCATTTGTACAGATGATGATGTTCTCTGGTGTTACACAAACATTAGATTTTACAATTAAAATTTAACCTTATAAATGAAATGTGTAAATGCGTAACAAGTCCGACACGTCAGCTTTCTCTCTCTTTAGGGGGTTTGTTTTTGCTAAAACCCTTGTTACATTATTTACTCTGTTTAATGTTTTCGATTATTTAGATCGTCTAGTTATCCGAATTCATTGTTGTTAATAACATAAAGCAGATTATAACGACCATATGGCTTCTATTTTTTTAAAGATATTTAGAAAAGAAAAAGACTTGCGGACCTTCTAAAATACTACTGAATTCAGGAATATTTAGTTGGTGTGGGGTATGGTCTGCTAATGAGTCCTAATAAGGACGAAACAGCGCTGTCTAGATCTCCCTGCCGAGGAATATGCTTCAGTAGTATATTAATTTGAAAGGTTTCATTTATTGTGACTCTTTCTTTTCTAATATTTTAAGTACGATATTGTCCTTTTTTTTCTTATTTAGAGGCCATAGCAAACTTTGAAATCAAGTAATTACTGATAATCGATATTATGTAGTATAATTTTTAATCCGTATATAAATAAATCGATTGATATTGAAATAATCAATCCATATAGAGATTATTCGATGTTTACAAAGTGATTAACATTTGTATTTTCTGTTCAGTGCAATATTAATTAATTGAATTATGTTGTTTCTGTGCTTAGTATTTACATTGATTTGTAATTTAGTATATAATAAAGAAATTGGTTAATTGTCTGCTTAGTCTAACATCTACCCCTATGATTGTGTGTGTGTGCAGGCGTTCGTTTACATCCACGGCGGCCGAGTGGGATTCTTCAGCGGCGATGTGCGCAACCTGTTGGGCGACCTGCAGGCTTTGAAGCCCACCCTGTTCTGCACGGTGCCCCGCCTGCTCAACCGGATATACGACAAGGTGCAGGGCAACGTGGCCGGCAGTGCCATCAAGTCGAAGCTGTTCGAGTGGGCGGTCAGTAGCAAGCTGGCTGAAGTTCGCCGGTAAGGAGGGGAGATGTGGTTTGGGTGTGTGTCTTGAGAAGTAATATTTTTGTTCCATAGAAGCCATTGTACAGACTATTGCATGTTGGTTGCCTGCACCGTACCATTTTAAAACGTTATAGGCTATACATTTTAAAGGTGTCCGATATACTTTCCATAATATGAATTGTAATTATCTCTAATTATGAATGTTTATATTATAATAATAATAAATATCTGTGGCCGTGATATAAAATTGTAACATAACGATATAAATATATATAGTTGTACAAATCGAATGGCCCCATCATAATATAGAATGCGACCCAAAATGTTGAATGCTATTCGATTGGGCTCCACGAAATACGGGGCCTGTTCTGATCAAAGTGTTCTAAAAGTTAAAATCGTGATTAAAATCAATTTTACAATTTACGTTTCTTATAGTATCATACGAGATTTTCACCATATTAATTTCTGACTTACTTTTGTTTATTTTATTAAATATATATTAGGATTGCTGTTACAAATAGTGTATGACTATACTTTTTCACATTTAAGTTGGTCATTAGTGAGATTGAATTGAATTGAAAAGTCAGTGAATACTAATTTTATCTATCTATGAAATTGATTTAGTCAGTATCTTGTTCATATATGAACAGAACACTGCTCAGTCTGCAATGCAGATTAAAGTAAAATAGAGTTAGTCGAATCATGTTTTTTTATTATTAATAAAACAGAAATCCTTGTCGCGTAATATGTGTGTTTTTGATTTTTATGATAAGGTATCATATTGTAATCTATTGGATCCGCTATACAGAAGTGTTTTTATTTTTAATTAGTTAGATGAATAATGGCGATATATAAATGAATCAATCGCAGCAAACATATAATTTATTTAAAGTGAAATTAAGTTAGTTATTATGGTGCATGGTCCATATAATAAAATAAATGAAAAGAATCGGCAGCGAATTATAGCCGCATTCGAAGGAATCAGAGACTGGATCCACCTTGGAAATGAGCTCGGCATCAAAAGACAAAGCGTTCACAATATCACTGGAGTTCATACAGCATGGAAGACGAATACTGCTACAAAGAGGAGAATATCGTTAAACTAAGTCTCAGTGTGGAAATGATTGAAACTGCGGTTGGATACATTGAGGAAAAACCAACGATAACGCTCAATGAGATACGGGAATGATTGTTGGCGGACTATCCTGAATGGAATCAATGCACAATCCAAACTATAAGTAGAGCGCTTGACGGACAACTGATTACCCTCAAGCTAGTTCAAGGAGTGCCACATCAACGGAATGTACTTCGAGTGAAAGAACAACGTTGTACCTACGCCGAATGGCTGATGGTCTACAGCAAAATCTTATCTTTATGGATGAAATGGGATGTAACGTCTAGACAATTCGAACTAAGGACTAGTGGTGAGATTAGTTAAAGGTCAGAATCTGACAGTGTGCCTTGCGGTTAGTTCAACATGGGACCTTGTGCAGTGGATGTTTGTAAAACGTGTCATGAACAATGACAGTTACATAGGATTTCTTATGGAGATATCTATATTGATTCCGAAACAATTTACACTAATTTATGACAATGCTCGGGCTCACAGTAACGCACAGGAGATGGCGGAGGTTCACTTCCACCGGAGGCTCTCTTATATAATATAAATCATGCTATCATAGAAATAATATATTTTTATCATTTTTTAAAACATTAAAAAATTACAATTACATATAAAAAAACATTTATTAATTATATTTTACAATATATTTAGAAAAACGTTGTATATGCATTATACTGCTTTGTTTACTTTAGCCCCGGGTTGGCACTGGCACTACCCAGAACTAAATATTTGGGGAAGTTATCACGGGGTGCTAAGTTAGCCCGCATTCTATATACGAGTTAGCACTAGCCCAAGAAATCTAGTCTTAGCACGCCGATTTAGTCTTAGTACGCGTTCTGTAAAACGGCTGTATAACTTTGCATAAATGTCTGCAATGGAATAATCGTTCTCTGCAATATGTCAAAAATTGTATCCAATTTCCAGACACATTTGATTAAAACCTAATTTTACGTCTCATTTTTTGTAAACATTTTTCTATTTTTATTCTGTTAATTACATTAATTATTGTATAAATGACTGTGTTTTGTATTTTTGTTTCTGTACACTTGACATAAAGTTAGTTTGTTTTATGAAGTAAATTGTATTAAAAATAACAGGTGTTTTGATTATGACTAAATTCTAATTCTAATTCACTTTTCTACACATTGATGCCTGATGACTAAATTCTATTTCACTAATAAAGCGGACTAAATCTACTTCACTTGAAGGTGTAATTTTCGTTTCCTGACTAATTCAATCTTACTTAATCTTCAATCTTACTTACAATAAGTGACCAATTAATATTACTTAATCTTACTAATTACCAATTCAAATGTGAAAAGGTATGTTTTCTAGTTTTTAATAACATCATTGAAATTAATGCTTTAGTGGCCCCCTTTTATTATGGTTATATATAATATTACAATGTATATATATTCAATTAATATTGTGAAATCTGGAGCAGATACAGGACTTTATTCTAGGGGGGTAGCCATACTTTAAAAGGCCAAACATTTTATATATTTTACTCCGTATGTATTTTCTCTAGTCATACTTTTGACATAGCAAAGGCGCAACCATAAATAACTAAAAGGTGCAGGGGGGCCATAGGCCTGCCCCTGTTAATACAAGTAAATATGTTAAACTTGTCTTTACCACAATACATCAATATCGTGCTTTATCCCCTGCAGTTTTTGTGATGCGCGCCTAATATGGAATTTAAGTAATTATTTGCAGTTAGTTAATGCATACAAATTCACCGGTGTGATAATTATTGATATTTGATGATAATGGTGAATCTGAATATAGACAAATTGAATACTATTATTTTATTCCTGCTGGTTAAATGTCATATTGTACCATTTCTATCATTCTATGTCAATTGATCGTACATAACAGTGTATTGGTAGTTTACACACATCATGTTAATGGTTAATCATATTTTGGCTGCTCGATAGTTGCCGATAACGCCAGAGATCTATATTTATCACCACGTGAAGCAACACAGCAATCCGTGCCGGGTGGAATGGATGACATCGCGCACACCTCTTTTCTCACTCATTCTCTCCACACAAATCGTTCTATCCAGCCTCGTTCGCGGTGTATGCTTTCTTCTGGAAATAATGTCCTAGACTAGCCTAACAATGAGTCAATCGATAGTCATCCACGAAATGTTGTTAGTTTGTCTCTCTGTCCTCTCCGTTTGTCTAACTTCTAAAATCTTCCGATTTAGTAATGTTAATATATTATGTAGCATTAAACATGTCCCATTCTGTATTATACAGTTTAAAGTTTTCTGCTGAAGTAATTACGATTGTGTTATCGAAACTTTTCATTTTCTAAAATTTACAGATTGAAATGAAATAATTTAAATTAAAAATTAATGTAAATGAATAAAATCTTAAAGTAGTTTAACTACAAAATTATATATTTTTATATATTTGTATCACATTGCCTTTATTTTGTGTCCTATTTTTTGTTTAAATGAAAATATACATAGCCTTTTTATCGAATTTTTAATTTTTTAAATTTTATTTTAAGAGTTGATTTAGTAATGTTCCTACATTAATTTGTTCACATACTTCTGTTATCACATTTAAATAGTTTATTTTGTCAAAAAATTGTTTCATTTTGTCACAAATTGAGGAATTCATACGTAGATTTTTTAATGTTAAATATTTCTGATATTATGATATGTTATATAATAAATCTAGTTACTTGGTTAACACTCTTGCCTCAATTGACTTGTTTAATTAATTCAATAGGGATAATATTATGACCTATGTACTGTAGTGGCCGGCAACATACGGTGCGGTGGCTTATTATAATGTTTTTTGATTATTTATAGCTCACCAGCTGCATATATTAAACGACATCTCTGTTTGTTTTTATTTGTTTAGAAATCGTATACCTAATAGTTGAGTACACGTGAAAGTTTCAGGAATTCTACTCCACTTAAACACCTACCTCACCTCTCAACAGCGGAATTGTTCGAAGGAACAGCATCTGGGATGTGCTCGTCTTCCACAAACTCCAGGAGTCTTTGGGGGGTAAAGTGCGCGTGATACTCACCGGTAGTGCCCCGCTTTCGGAGAAAGTGTGCGATTTCTGTCGGGTTGCATTCGGATGCCAGGTAGGGGAACTCACACTTATTTGCATCAGTGAAATTACACTATGTTACTGGCTAGGCTATATTCATATAATATATTAATTGTTATAAAAGTGTACTTGTGCCATCATGGATTCTCGTTCAACGGGAGGAAACTTGCAAAGCGGAGAGGGTTTTTATTTGTTTTAAAATAACTAAACCCGAAACAGGCGCGGGAAATTGATTTCCTATGAATAGGTTGTTTTACAACGAAATATACGGCTACAACAGTTTTTAATTAAAAAGGACGTATAGTACCATATTTTTGGCGCACATAAAACGTTAATTCTTGGTTGATTGTAATGTTAAAAAGGCTAGACATTTTTTGAAGTGCATTTACTACCAATAAACATGCGCTAGATATTTTATTATAACTCACTTTTATTGATAAACTGTCAATCCGACCTTTATACGATAAAGCGTACATGAAATGTGTATTTTGTACAAAGGTTGCATGAGTGAAATGGTTTATATTTTCGTGATTCAAATCACCGTTATGACCTCCCCAGTTACTATACTATAATTAATATGGTAATTAATATGGTAATATGGTATAATTAATATGGTAATATGGTATAATTAATATGGTAATATGGTATAATTAATATGGTAATATGGTATAATTGGTATGGTAATATGGTATAATTAATATAGTAATATGGTATAATTTATATTAGCTGACTAATTTGATAATATTTTATAACAATCGGCCCTTAGACATTAAATAGGACTAAAACTGTTCTCACTGTGTAACCCAATACTAGCATAGCAGAGCAGAATATTTTTCTTATATTTTTCTTTTCTTGAAATAGTTTTTACCAGTTCGATTTATTTCGCCTAACATCTTTCATTACCCCAGATTATTTATTTTTAATTTTTTCTCACCAGTCGCTTTCGGAAGTCTACTTAGTTCTGGAGTATTAATGAATGTCGCGCATGTATTGTGTCATCAAGTTATCCAGTATATTCTAGGAAAATATTTCGATTACAAATTGTATTCATAATTGGTGGTCTTGCAAATTGTGTGCCGATTGCTTTACTAGATCAAACACTGGCAGCTAAATTCAACTCCGCCCTTTGTTTGCTTTTTGTGTAAAAATGTCGCATTAAAATAGTTACAAACGTATTGAATAGTAAATTTAATACATATTGATAAGAACACAATTATCTAAACTTTAATACAGGTATAGTATAAATCCAAAATATATTATATAAAATACATATTCATAACGATAATGATAAAATAAATTGTGCGCGGTAATTTCTGTAAACACTCGAAAACTATATACCAGTAAAATATGTTATGATGCTCTGCTGAGACTGTAACCTAACCAGATTTTTTTTATCAGATTTCTGGATAAAATCTGGATTTCATAAACATTTCTGAAAATAAAGGTTACATTTTCAGGATGACACCATATTTAGTTTAATGTTGATGTAACCTGCGGAATATAAACATAATTGCTATGTTTTTGCTATTATCACCGTATTTATAAATCTTTTTACGGTTACTTTCGTACAACAAAGACTATAACGAGTTATGAAATGTGGTTCAAAGGCTGCTTCTTTAAAGTCATGGACAGGCCACAGTGGAACGTAGTTTCTGTCTGTTTAATAAAATAACAACCACCGAGAATCTCAATTCACGTCGAATAATCAAAGACCACCTTTTTGCTGTTTTAGGTATCAGGAATGTGGATATTTTGAAAGAGATGTTAAATGACGTGGCCATGTCTACCTATAGTCGCAGATATAAAGAGAATATGGAGAGGACACGACGTTTACGCAGCAGAAGTGGAGAACTGAAGCGAAAGCACCATGAAAAAGAGTTGGTGGACCTCCGTAAACGAAGGAAGATTGTTGTTGCAGACAAAGCTAATTATGAACAAAACGTTTGTAATACGCTAAACACACTAATAGTCTGATGAAGCCAGCGGTAGTGCTGCCTCTAATTGAAAGCAGTTGTTCAAAGAGCCTTGATACCGAAATTGAACTGCTCTCAAAGAAGAAATTTGGATAGAATACTATCCATATTATTATATTTATGTTCTTTTTATATGTTGGCTGTCAGCCAATTTTTGCATTCATACGTACATGCATACAAAACTTTCATATACCTAATAACTTTTTTATAATCTGTTTATTCGGCCTGTTGTTTCTATATGCGTACATTACTTTACTCTAGGCCTATGTATGTGCATGTGTGATTTGTATAGGTATATACATTGGTTTTACTTTTAGTATAGAACAATATTGGCGGAACAAATTCGGGATTCAATATTGTTGAGTAAGGTGGCAGCCATGAAATATGCAGCATTCAAGTTATGTTTCATATTTTGAAGAACTTTTCCCTGTATTTTCTTAATTTTCAAACACTAATGCCAGTGTAAATGTTATTAAATATTGATTATCATGTTACACAATAGAGTTGAATTTTAATTAAAAAAATTGGTATTATAATATACCTTTTAAAGGTTTACATATATTATAATTAATAATATTAGACAATTTTGTTGTAAGGTCATCATTTTTTGAAGTGGTTTATTTATTACTTTCTGTCAGTGCGCTAATACTGTTACTTATTTCATTTGAGTTGTTTTGTATCAAGCACGTTATTGAAATACGAGTTGATAATAGTCTGTCTGTTTAGGTGTTATCTATTTACTTGTGCCAGTTCAAATTCATGATTCTTTCAATTTTAATAACGTAATGATTTACAGGGACAATTTCATGACTAATTTGGCATGAATCATCCAATCTGACCATACTCTGTCTCTGACTTGAGTCTAGACGTGTTTGACTGTCTCTTGCTTGCTCTATGTCTCCCTGTTTATTTCTCTATAAGGATTAGTTATTATATTGATTTGTTACTAGTTATGTTATTATCCAGACCAAAAGAGGAGCGGAAACTGTTTTTGTTAGACAAAATTACTAAAAAATTCGCAATAGAAATTTTATTTATAAAATGTATAATGTTTTCCATTTAAACTGATTTCGATGTGAAATTCATTGCTACAATAAAGATTAGATAACAAAATTACAATACTTTATATAGTTAAAATCACAATTTTTATGCTGTGTACCCTGACGCAGTTCTTCAGTAAACAACTACAAAAAGCTATAAAATGATTAGGCCTCCAAATAAACGACCCTAAAACACCTGACCAAACCACTCAAACATTACCAACAAAACAACACATATATGAAACAAAACAAATTGCAATTTTTGCAACTTGTTCGCTGTAACATCTCGTAACATAACATACAAAATCCATTCGTTTCAGACGTACTCATTCAGCCATGTCAAAATATCACATTAAAGAACATCCACTGATCCTTTCTGATAAACTTTTTAAGCGCACTGCAGCCAAACACGGAACGAATTTTGCATAAGAAGAAAATCCACTATAATAAAAAAAAACAGAAATTCGGGCCGTTTTGTTTTGAATTGGAGCTACTATCCATAATCATACAAAGTAAGAATTACAGTGGAGATAAGAACTCAATAACGGACAAAGTGACAAGGGGTCAGTGAACTGATGAAGAGAGTAAAACAGAAACTTTCTTATTTTAAAAGAAGTCTCACCAACAAACTCAAACCGGCCGTTTAACTGAAAAACTATCCAGAACATTAATGTTTTTAACTAAATTTTTTCAGTTATATCATGTACTTTTTTTGTTATGCTTGAAGCGTTTAGTAATTTTTTGGACTAATGTAAATTAAAAAATTGTTGCGTAGCTTATCCTTATTATTATCCCTATCATTAACCTTGGAAATCATATGTGAAACAGTAACCCCCCCACCTTCTATCTCCACCAGTTCTACGAGGGCTACGGTCAAACGGAGTCTTCTGCGGCGGCCACCTGCACCCTGGTGGGGGAGTTCCGCACGGGACACGTGGGGCCGCCGCTCCCCTGCAACTATATCAAGCTGGTCGATGTGCCGGACATGGGCATCCAGGTCAAACGGGATGGCCGAGGCGAGGTAGGCTTCTTCCATGTCTTTATCTAAAGATTCTGGAGGGATTCAATCTGGTTTATAAATTCTTTAAATCTTTAAAATCTGTAAAACTGTAAATTGTTACAAAATACTGTTCCATTTATTGAGTAAAAAAGCACAAAATATTTACTTTTTATTTTATCTGTGTAAATTTAAGTAATATAAAAAGTGAATTTAGTTTATCCAACTATAAAATAAGATTATAAAAAAGCTGACTGTTTGAAAAAAGAGAAAATCTCAATTTCAATAAATAAAGCAGTCAATAAGTACACCTAGATGTTAATTTTTTTGTTATTCTTTTTTATAATAATAATAGTATGCGCTTAGTAAATAGTCCAAAAACAGTTATGCTTGGTACTTTTGAGTGTAGATGCTTGATTTGATGCTTTGGTTTGGTTTTATATAATGACAGTATATTCCGTTCTCTTAATTGCGAACTTTTTTCTAATTCCGCAATTGTTTGTACGGATATTTAATAATAATTTCTTCCACACCTGATTTATATTCACATTGCCATCAACATTAACGTATTTGAATATAATGCTTAGTGAATTAATTTTTTTAAATTTCGTTCATAATTTAATTTTTGTTGATGTTTATCTATATATCTATATATATTTATATATATCTAAGTATCTATTAATTTGTTATACTATATAACAAGCACCAATTAATAATAATTGCATTCGCTAATATTTTATCGTTAATTTTAAAATGTTTGTTAAAATATATGTCTAGAAGAAAACACGTATGAAGCAACCATTTTAAGTATATATATAAAATATGGAATATGACATTTATTTATTTAATGTAAAAAAATTAATGATGTATAACAATACTCGATCATAATAATAATTTGAATGTAAGAGACTGTGTCAAAAAGGAAAACTTTTGCATATCGATTTTAAATACATTATTGATTGCATCTTACTAGTATAACGTTGAATAGGAATCGTCAAAACATTTTTATAAATGATTTTAATGAATTATGTTTGATATGTTATTGATAATTTGTTCCAAATAATTAATTATTGAATATAAACATTATAGATATTTAAATAAACTTAATTCGTCCAGATCTTCACATTAGAATCAGAACTAGTTCTGTTGCAATTTAAACTATAACATTTAAATATAAATTTATATTTTTCTTAGAATATTTATATAATATTAAAAAGCAATATGAAAGCATTCGTCATCAAAAGCAATTAGTAGTATCAGTAATATTATAATAGCAGTAAAGCAGACCAATACGTATGGCATTAAAGAGTACTGTCTTTGGAACTAGTGTGGTAAAAAGTATTAACAATTATACTCATCTAGAAAATGGGCCTCTAAGTAATTCTATAAAAATTGGAAGATTTTATCTAATGATAAGTGCCTTGTATGTTAAGTTCTTTATGATGATTTCCTTTACTACTGTTTTTTTTACAATTTCCTTTTGCTTTGCCTACTATTGAAAAGTTCCACCGCCTCTGCCATTTGTTCATTCACTTCATCACAAAACCATCCACATTATATAGTATTTTTTGATTTGGCGGATGATTTCATAGAGGCCGTTTGGCATTTTGATAAATATGCAATAACATATAATTACTGCAAATGATGTACTTTATCCATTAAGTATAATATATAGATGAAAGTCTACAAAACCGTTTTATATCTTAGATCTAAAAATAAAATTATGGCCATTTTTCTTAGTTCAGTCGTTTGACCGAACTCTTATCTTTCAAATGAAAAATCATTATTATTTTGTAAATTTAAAATGTATCTGAGTTGTGACATTTTGAAAATTGTAAGTTGGGGTATGTAAAAGACAGGGTGTTTCAGAGAGCCGGAATAGCTGTGTCGGTAACAGCTATTCCGTAGTAGATTAAAAATCGGTTTCAGAGAGCCGAAATAGCTGTGTCGGTAATAGCTAAGTCACAGCTGACCAAAATGCGTTTCAGAGAG
>JAUZND010077723.1:0-16369 GCA_034780555.1 Coelogynopora nodosa | reverse complement strand
CAATATTGCCTAAAATAATAATTAAAATTCAACTAACAGAGCAGACTTTTTAAAAACAAAATTTGTTTAAAAAAGTCATGTCCTTTTTGACGTGACGAGCGAACATCAACTAAAAACTGAATAATTATAAAATAAATATTAGGTAAAAATTTATCATTGGGTTATATTAGTAGATGAGTGATAGCTACATCATATTTAGTTTTAAAAATGGCTTAAATTCTTTAGAAACTATGTTAGATTTTAAAAATTACTACTCACTCTGTGACGAGCGATCACAAATAATTAGCCAAAACATCTATCAAATGAACAAAACAGAGTAATAAAGTTTCTAGATTATCGGAAATTATTCATATTTTAATTTACAAAACAATGAACCCGGAGTGAATAAACAAATAAACTGAAAATGGTATTATAGCGTACGTATGTCGTACACGGTATGCCTAAGGACATTATGGCACTTTCTGCACAAACACAATTATCAGTCAATTTGGAATACGTTTGACACATTTCTACGTAAATCGGAAAATTTTGAATATTGCAAGGTAGAACTGTAATTAATATCTACTAAAAACTGTTTATTTAAAGATTAGTAACACAAAGTCGATCACTCTTCAGTCACTGAAGTTGTATTTGGATATCAGCAGGTATTGTTGGAGAGTTATCCAGGATATCAGCAGGTATTGTTGGAGAGTTCTCCAGGATATCAGGAGGTATTGTTGGAGAGTTCTCCAAGATATCAACAGTTATTGTTGGAGAGTTCTCCAGGATATAAGCAGGTATTGTTGGAGAGTTCTCCAGGATATAAGAAGGTATTTTTGGAGAATTCTCCAGAATATTAGCAGGTATTGTTGAAGAGTTCTCCAGGATATCAGCAGGTATTGTTGGAGAGTTCTCCAGGATATCAGCATGTATTGTTGGAGAGTTCTCCAGGATATCAGCAGTTATTGTTGGTAAGTTCCTTCAGGATATCAGCAGGTATTGTTAGAGATTTCTCCAGGATATCAGCAGGTATTGTTGGAGAGTTCTTCAGAATATCAGGAGGTATTGTTGGAGAGTTCTCCAAGATATCAGCAAGTATGTACGCCATTGCTTTTCTGTATCTTTCATATTGTTTCTTTTCTTTGATGAACATATTTTTGATAAGCTTACATTTATCTACTTTTAGTTTTTATTTAGAGGTGCTACGTGTTTATCAAAAAATCTCTGAGCACGTTTTTGATATAGATTTCTTCATCTTTTAGCGGCTTCAATGCCTTCAGTTTCATTCTACTTTGCTCGTCTGTGTTTCAAAGATTGTAAGAGCAGGTGGAGGAGGGAGGAGGACTCTTAATTCCCAAATTTTTTCGTCGCATAATGAAGCCTTTGTCAGTTCGTAGTTTCTGCAAAATAATCATAAATTATAAATGAATGAATAAGTGTTTCATTTAAGAGCTCAATAGAGTTCATAATGTACAAGATACATATACACCAAATGGCAAAAACAATGGCAAAATCTAAACCCGCGTAGAACTTCAAATATTGTCTATGTGTTTTGTTACATCATCAATGTACTCACAATTCAAATACACTATACATAAAATAAATGCTAAGTTCCATGTTAAGTTCATCTATATAAATGTTCACATAAACAGAACTAAAGAGATTCTGCATCAGAATCTTTATATTCGTCATTTTCCTATTACATATTACTGACTGGTTGTTTGGGGGTTCCTGAAATAACTATCCCCATGGCAAGCACAAAAGACTGAGCAAGAGATACGAGCAGTAGAGCAGGTACAGCAAGCTGAGGAACAAGGTTGAGAAGATGCACAGCCACATTTGATCATTGCCAGGAAGAACTCAGAGGCAGGTGATATATTCGGTGCCAGAGAAATTAGTTCCAACTTGTTGGTCTCAGTATTCATGGTCCATCCATACTGCAGAGGGTTGAAATTAGGTAGATCTGCATCCAGTGCACTTCTTCATATGGCAGCTTGAAGGTGAGTTCTGTGCACATGGTGTTCAAAAGCTTTACTTGTGGGGGGAAGAGCTCTCAATTCAAGAGCAGATGTAAACTTGTGATTGGCCATATTATTTGTCCAAACCAAATACCGCAGTGATGTCATATCTGATTCATTGTAATGTTTATAACAAGATGCAATGAAAGAGATGCATTGGAGCTTAATATTGGCATAACTCTCTGTTGTGATGCCAAGCTTGTTGAGGCTTTTCTTTGCAGATTTCAGAACTCTAAGTACAGTTCCTTCCAAATTTTCCATAATGCTGTTACTGTGTCACAACCAGATAGCACATAAGCGGGCAAAATATATTCAATGATGTCTTCCTGTTTGTCGACTAGTGCTTTGATATCAGAAAACTTTCTCCCTGAACCGGTTTGCAAGTCAGCTGCTTCTCTTTGTAAAAATGTAGAAGTAAACAAAGATATCAGTGTCATAAGTAATCACTCATATACTACTCTTGCCTTTTTTGGCTAGGTACACGACTTGTTGGACAATAATCACATCAGCTTCCTCGTGTGTTGTACGATGATCTGGTCGCTCCTGCATACATCCATTGAAGATTTTTTAGGGAAGTTGGTTCAGCACAAGTAACTAACAGTATCTTTCCATTCCATGGTAGCATATCATTGTGTTGTCTGATGAATTCGCAAATGATGTTTATCAACTGAACTTTGTTCTTTGTTACTGTGAGACAAACCAGTTGAGGTACAAGTGGGAGTGGCGTGAGCATTGACAGCTAATGTTACTGGCTGGCATTTTGTTCAGCTCTTGATTTCCTAATGATTACCTTTATGCTGTTTTTGAAGTATCTGTCAAAGATCAAATATGTGTCTGCTATCTTCAGATGACTTGTAATGTAATCAACCAGGTTCTTAATGTAATCTTGTATGAGACCATGAGTAGGCCAGCGGATTACCCACAGATCAGCACATCCATCGAGGACTATGGCATCTGGAAGTTTTGTCTTCAAGGTTGAGTTGGACTTAGTGATCTGCATTTCACTTGCTTCATCAAACATTGATAGCAGTACTTATAACTAAGTACTTCCTTCAGGTTGATATTTCTGACATTCTGGAGACATAGTACGTAGTTAACATAGTTAATATTAATGATGTATCAAACACGGTAACATCTCCAACGATGACTTTCTTCTTGGGCCCTGACATGGTGACTGTTGGCTCGGTCAGAGGTTGTTGAAACTCTGAGGCCAACTATTCTCATAGCTTTTCATCCCCTCATCTCCAAACTGCACCAATTCATCAAAGCTGGGAATATTCTTCCTGTAACAATGTTGATGAAACTATCAGGAGGATGGCTGTCAGCCTTCAAAGGATCTATACATGTGACAAGCTTTTCCCTGGTTTTCTCTCTGTCTATTGCATCAGTAACTATTCGTGATGCACCCTACTTCTTGTGAGTTGTGACTGTAGTTTGCTTGTCAGGATCAGATAATCACATAACATACTTCCTCAGTTGTGCACATAAATGTAGACTGAATGCCCATCGCCAACTATTCCTTCAGGACTATGACCTTATCTCATGAATGTGCTCTCGATAATTGCTCTCTTATTGTTGAATAACTGTTCCATTTATATTTTGAAGAATGTGATTGAGATAAAGATCATATATTGATTATGCAAATATAATTTATGTACTTATTATATGTAAATACAATTATGTACTTATTATATGCAAATACTAAATGTATTTATTTTATAATTAAGGAGGTAATATATGATGAATTTGATTATTTAACTGTCTTCCTGTACTTAATAAACATACATTTGGTCACAAAAAGCAGGTCTCAATGCAGTTAAGTGAGCTATAGCCATTTAAAAATATTTCTTGTGGGCTATAGCGGCCATTTTGAATTTTGGGTATAACAATTTTTTCCCAAGGTTGAAGTCACTGCACCTGGCTGGAATATCTTAAGGAAGATTTTATCTACCATACAAAAAAATAAAACATGTTATATCTCAAAACAAGGTTCCACAAAAAAATTAATTTTGCCAACGGACTATAGCTAATTACTGCGGTAAATAAATAGGCTTCCTTATATATATATTTAATAAAAAATGGAGTGGTTAAGGTATATATTTTAGCTATTATATTAGGTAAATAACTTATCTTAATGTATTACATGGAATTGCTTGATGATTTTGTAAATAAATAACAATCTAGAAATATAATTAATATTGGTATATGAAAATTTTAATGATTTATTTTATTCTTTCTAAAGCTTTCATTATTATAAGGAATTAAATTTTACTAACCTACACAACTTTATAATGCTTTAAGTTCAATGTCAAAATTCTTCTATAAACAGTCTGTATTTGTTTTAATATATATATAAATAAAAAATTGTATACTTCCCCATCCACAGACGAAGGGTTAAAGCGACGATAAGTCCTACCACGTCAAAATAATGTACCACGAAAAGTGAAAAATAATAGATTACGAAACGTGATAATAAAATAGTATTAACAATTATTTATAAAAATTGTTATAAAATTGGTTAAAATTGCATTTTCATATAAATTAACGTTTTACTTGAGGGTAAAGCTTGTGCATAACATAATATTAATTTTATTTACCCATTATCTACATGAGATCTATTTATTAGTTATAACAATATATACATACAGAATCTAATTTTAGTTATACAAATTATTACATTTACACTATTTGAAATCTTATAATAAATATACTCTGGTACCTTGTTTTATAGAACAAGCCGATTTTTAATTATGATACTGATATTTTTTGGTGTTAACGTTTTATATTCATCTTGTTTAATATTTAGATATAATATTGAGATATTTAATATTTTATTATTATTTGTCGCTTGTTTTACAAATAAAATTTTTGGTTTTGACATATTAAATCTTTATATTATTGTGGTGTTCGCAACCAATTCTTCCTTTTATTAATATCAATATTTTAACATCTGTATTATATAATACTTTTACAAGTTGAGTTGTTGTTTAGCCATTCTATTGTTTAAAACTTTATTCTATTTAAAGGAAATACACGTTTCTAGCACTGGGTTTTCTATTAGTTATTTAATAATAAATGGAAGAATAATTACACTTTTAACATTACTTTATTTTTATGTAATATAGTGCAATAAAAGTAAACTTTTGTCGGAAATATATATTTTTTCCTTACGCTAAATTAACACTTTCTGCTAAACGACTGATCCATATAAATTGTTTAGATTGATCTAAAACGATTGTTATTGACCAGTATAGTAAAAAATATATCTGCATATATAGCAATTGTCTATGTTTTACTGAATGTTCTGAACATGTTTTGTCCAGAGATTTTTTAATAAAAGTGGGGATTTTGTATTGATGCTCTTTACTGGGAGGCAAATCCATATGCAGATATATTTAGGAAAAAAATAGTTTTGATAGATATACATTTTGTGTGCGTCACTATAAATCTCCGGAAGTGTCCGCGTCTCAGTAATTATGTGAAATTGAACTATTTTGAAATATTTGATAATAAATAAGTTATGCACTTCAATATTAAAAGTTTTGATTCTACATAGAATATTTTCTAAACATATGATGGGTAAGTATATTCTTCATCACTAATAAGTCCAAATCGATTTTCTGACTAATTGACAAAATAGCAGTGCAAAATAAATTTTTCCTATCCTGATTGTCCAATGATAAAAATTGTTCGTGTTTGCATTTTGAATTAAAATTATTAAATTATTTTTTAAATAATTTTTTTAGGTTTTCAGGACCAGATAAGATAATAGTTTTATTATATATAATTAAACCATATCTATATATAAGGCTTTACAGGTTTCACATTATCTGTATTAATGTTTTCAGCATTTGTAAAATGAGATTTAATCTGATTTCTTTCTGGAATTTATTTTCAGAGAACTATTTTAAATTAAAATGGTATTAAAATGGTTTGATCTACAAAAGTTGTAGGATAATTATTATTAATTGAAAACTGTCTTATTTGGCTTTTACTGCGAAATCTGTTAGGTTCCTATGTGAGTACAAAGTTCCAATACATTACCGATAGTTTTCATGATATCAGTTTTTTTATGTAAACTAGTGAGGTAAAATGTTATCTTTTTTATATTTTATTAATATCTGCCCACAAGATTTAATATAAATTCAGAAATATGTTCAAAATCCAGGTTTTCACTAAATTTTAGCGTTTAAAAATATTTCTGAAAATTATTTTGGAAGGATATTTCGTCTATTGTCTCTAGTTTTACCCCGAGAGTCACTTGACTATATATATGTATTTATATGAGACATTCTTATAGAACTGTATTTAATAGAAAACTCTATTAAAGTGTACAAAATAAATTTTTTTACAAGCAATTGGAGTCATGCACAATGACGTTGACTTTCTACAATAATTGATGTACAGTGTGTAGAATCAATGAAATGAAGCTATTTTTCTCTCTCCGCATTTGATGTTTCAACTAATAGTTTTCGGTAATTATAAAAAATAGAAACCTGAAAAGAACAGAAGATGATAATTGTTATATAAGTTTTATAAATCTTTTAAAAATAATTGTAGATAATAAAGTGAATTTGACATCTAGATATTAATTTTTTTCACAAAGATTTTAAAACATTAAGTTGATCTATAATCTATACATATTGAGCCTTGAACGTTATTTTAAAAAAAAATTAAATGAAAATTTCTTTATTTTTGCACAAAACCTTTTGTTTTGAAATTATCATATAAAATTGATCTATTAAATAGAATACATTTGTTTATTTAGTAGTTTTTTGAAAAAGTTTTTGACTTAAATTTTGTGCGATAAAATTCATAAAATACATAGATAAAATACATTGTGTGTGTATTTTGATTTTACGTTTTCATTTTATTTAGGAAATCCATCGATAAATGATTTTAAAAGTTTCAAATTTAAAATTCAAATGAATGATAATTGTATAATAATCATAATATGCCTCCCATCAAAGTAGCATATGTAATTAAAACTAAAAATTACTAGATTTTATCAGCTTTAGAAATACACGTACAATTCCTACAGTGTGTGAGTATGGATTTTACACTTTTATTATCTAGGTATATTTCCGAATATTGTATCATAAATCCGTCGCTGGATGATTTTAAACGTTTTATATTCAGATAGAGGGATGTATAAATGATAAAAAAGGGTAAAAAAATTGTTTGGGATATTAAAGTTGCTTTCACAAATAAGTTAGTTTCGCTTTCGGGGTGCGCCATATTGGATATATGCACATATTTCAAAAATCCGTCGCAGAAACATTTTTAAGCTTTAAATTCGGATTCAGTGATGTCGAAAGTGCATAAAGGTGCAGTGAAACTGCTTGGGAAATGAAAGTAGATCACACAAATGAGCTAGTTTCGGTTTGGGGGTCTGCCAAATTGGATTTATGCATTTATTTCGAAAATCCGTCGCTGGATGGATTTTTAAGTTTCATATTCGGATTCAGGGATGTCGAAAGTACATAAAAGTGGAGAGAAACTACTTGGGAAATTTTATGTTTCAACCCGGACTTTTGGGACGCACATATGTATGTACTATTTCGTTACCGGCATAAAATACTGTATTTAAAAACAATGATTAACGTAACGCTCGCAAACCGCGACTGGCTGATTTTTTTATGCAAAAGTAAATTGTAAAAGAAATAAAGACTAAATTGTTGATTTTTATCAGTTTAAAAATGATCAAATATATAACTTATTTAAATAATATAAAATATATGAAAGAATCTCTTTTAAAATACATAACATTTAGTATTTACATACCTAAATGGCGAATAACAGCCATTTCACAAAAAATTACCAGCCGTTTAAAAAGCTGTTTTGTTTAATTTAACGGTTTAGATCTATCACGTACTTCTCATATTAGTTAAACTAGTAAAATAGTCTTATTAACCTAAGATTTGAAAGTTAACCCTCAAGATTTGTAATATATGTTGTTTACATTCACTATAAATAGTAGTTTCGATTATTATCTATAACTTTTTATATATTAATAACAAATAATGTGCTTGTTTCACTTGTACTTTTAAAATGTTGGTTCGTACGTGCAAAAATGGTTAAAGTTCTATGAAAAGATAGATAACTTAAAAAGTGAAATAATAAACTAAACATAAAACATACTAGATTTATATTTATAAAAATACTAGATTTTATTATACCTAAATATTTATATCTATTGCATTATATCAAAATATTTTTTTGTCTAAAATAAAAAACAAACAATAAAAAAGGCTAGAGGTTTCTGACTACACAGACCACAATTAATACCAACCAGATAATTATTTCTAACAATATGGCTAATGGCAAGTTATTCTCATGCGCGTTTTTTATACGGTAACGTCACAATATCTTAAAATAAATAAGCAAACATTTTTTAAATTTGGATCTCTAACTAGTTATTTATGCATTATTAATTGTTGATGTTTTATTTTAATCAATAACAAAATGTATAGAACTAAACAAAACGTTAACAATACCATACGATAATATCCAAGATGAAATGTTAAAATTGAATCCTATCTTTTTGAAACGTCATGGTTTTAAAAAAAATTTGGCGTTATATTTCTTCTTGTTAAGCCACTGAAAGAAAATAAAATACAATAATAATTTAATTTTTACAGCATTATAAACTATTACTGAATCAGGTAATTCTAATTAAAATATGAGATTTATCAATTATACATGGATTAATGGTTTCATTAATATGAAAGTGCATTATTGACTGCAGATTACTTTTATTATTCTTGATAGCATCAATACAACATTTGAGACACTTAATTACTATCGACTATAACAAACAAATTTATTGGACACTTTGTTTTAACCGGGGGGAGGGGTGGGGGGGGAGGGGGGAAACTATCATCCGAGTATTTAATTCTACTCATCGCAGAATAAATTTAGAGATTAGGTTATATATAACAATATATATTTAATAACATAATGGTTCATGATGAAGCTTAAGTTACAAGCAATAATCAAATCACAATAAATATTTATCTATCTAAAGTGATTTAAATGTCATATACTGTCAACTATAAATTGTTTTGATCGTTGTTGTTATACTTTTAAATGTTAGATTATTGTATCATACAGACTGTTAAGTAATTAGTCATTGACTCTACGTAAGCACATATTTTTAATATAATAAATTAAATAATTATTAAATAATTAAAATCCTAATTTAATATAGAGCCTTTGTAGAGCCATGGTATTTTTCGCACTGAGTTCGCAAGGTTGTATTGTTATAATGCACATATAAACATGAAATTCAGAGAGAACGGTTGAAAGTTTTTTAATTTTATAAAAAAATCATTGTTTAAACACTGTAAATAATAAGTTTGTTGTAAATAAATGCATAACAATTAATATATTATTCCAGAAACTGATACATTTATCAGAAATGCGTCTTATTAATATAAAGAAAATATTAGTATTGAATGTTTATCTAGGACGTTATCCCATAATATTGTATTATTTTTATTAATTTAGGGCCAATTCATTTGAATATTTTTTAATCTCTAAAAATCAAACTAATATCAGATAAACATTTAAAAAGATTTTAGATTTTTTTACATCACTACCATGTTACAATTCAAAATGTTGAAATTTAATGTTAATAATTATCCCTTCTCTTAATTGATCTAAAATTAAAAAAATAGGATTAACTAGCTATCAAATTTAAAAAGCATATTAATTTTCAATTACTGTAAATTCAAAATTGAAAGTAGTATATAATAGTTGTTTTTTATACTGTTGCCAAAGTTCAATTTATGATTACTAACATTTAAAGCAAAACTATTTTGTTAACACTTATAGGACATCATTATATCTATTTCCTTTTAAAATGTAATTGTGACAATAGATAATTTGATTTTCAAATGAAGAACCGCTTTAAATCAGTCAGCCACAGACTATTTTCTGAAGTTTTGGATGTTGTGAATGGTGTGTCATTGATTCAGAATTTGCAAATTTTTGTGGAGTAATAAATCAGTTTCGTAATTGGTTTTAAATTCCGTAAAAGTAAATTAGAAGTTAATAAGTTTCACTGCGTAAAAACAGTCATCTGACAACTATTTGTTAAAGGTGTAAATGTTATGATTGGTATTATGCATGGTTTCAAAAGCTTAAGAATATTTGTAAATAATAAATTAGTTGTGCGTATTATTCTAGATGCTACAGCAGTTCATTTAGTTTTAATATGTATCATCAAATGTATCATCAATATCATATAACATTCACCCGAAGACTATTTCTTAAAGGTTTGGAAGTTCTGAAAATCTGGCTAAAATATAATCATAACTATTCATAAAGTTTGAAAGGTGTCCGGGTGCAACCCTTCCTAAGATCATCCTCTATTGACCAATTTTTCTTAAAAATGTTGCACAATATATATATTGAATTCAAAAAATGTGGTTGAATTAAAAACTAAATTATTTTGCATGAGTGATTTTTTGATGTTGCCTAAAAGGTCAAAGTAGTATGGAAGTGGCATCTCGAGAATCACAAAGCTGACTGACTTAAAATGTTTTTAATAGTTATCAATAGGGGGGGGGTTTATACTCATCAAGGGATTAAAGAGTGGTGATGCATATTATATATTTTTTAATAATCCGATGATTTCGTTTTGATAAAAAAAAAGAACTGGTAAATGTATCTCTGCAAGTTATATGGATCTCGCATAAGCCATTTTAATATTGTTTTCTATACTTTTTATTGTTTGTCATCGGAGTATCCATGTGTGGTTCACTGGGTGCTCGTGAATCCATCCCTCCTCTTATTGCTTAATATTCTCTCTTATTATTTTTTGTATAAACTAATAAAAACGTAAATTAATCAATGTGTCTAACCAAATTGTGTCATTCAGAGTGGGAAATATCTAGACAGGGTTAATTATATTTATTCGCAAAACAGCATGCTGGTATTGTAATTTGCATACAACAAAAATCAATATTGGATAGTTCCAGAGAAGTATGTCAGTTATGGTAGTGTCAGCGGCCGTAGTTTATCGTATAGATATTTTTGTATTATTTATTAAAATTCTAAAAACGATAAAAATTGCTATGTATGATCGTTTCATAAAATTCAAATATATATATTTGACAAAAATCAGAATATTATTTATAAAATGTTTTAAATTTTTATAAAAAAATGTTCTCTGTATAAAATACATTTCATCCCAATTGTTAAAAAAAAACTATTATTATCAAATAAAGGGATTTCCAAGAATTGTTTTTACTCAAAGGGCTGTACAGTGTTAAGAAAAATGTTGTTTGTAAGAAAAATGTTAAACATAAAGTGTACACATTTTTACACATACACCTTTTATAATAATATAGCTAAACAAATGCAAACTAAAATGCCACCCAACATTATTATTTTAAAAGTGATTTTGTATTATAAATTTTGTAACATAAATACGGTAAATGTATTTCGATTATGAATTTTTATATGATTTATCAAAATATGAATATATTATGCATTATTTATTGACGCAAATTTATAAACTTACTAGTAGTCCATTTAAGACAACACGAATATAATTGTAACGAACGCGGAACAGTATTTGCATTTCCTTTTTCATCTACGAAAACACGCCCATGACAATTGGCTTTTTGTTTTGTATTGGATTTGTGGTCATAGAATACCGCATAAGTCTAAAATATAGTATAGTTCTAATTTTCATAGCATATATTATATAATAAATATATTTTCTATAATTTATGTTGATTATATATTTCAGTTTGATTAAAAACAATACGTAGTAATATATACAATGTAATATAATAGACAGGAATTATAATAACACACATATGGTAAAGGTAGTATTTAAAAAAAGTTAAAACATCACATTGCATAGCTTAAAGTACAATAGCTCCTAAAACAATTTTCATCATAAATATCACATACCATCACAGGGTTATAATGTTTCCATAGCTTGATTATCCTGTTACAATTACTGAATTATAATGTTACAATTACTGGATTATATAGTTACCATGCGCATTACTAAATGATAAAGATACCATTACTAGATTGTATTATTACCACTGCTTTTTATGAGTTTACGAATACTATTCCTGAGTCAACCTCGATAGACCCTTCAGATACACATGCATTGCCAACCATGTTAATAAGTAAACACAGGACCGTCCGTGCATGGAGTCTTGATATAACTGACTTTGTCAGCAATATAGAGGACCTCAATAGCACTGAGTATGTAGATACATAAAAATATATCAAATTTTATGCAAAATTAACATACAAGCCTCGAGTATGTAATCAAGGCTTGGATACTAGCAGCCTTTCAGACTGTTACCAAAGCAGTGAATATCAATAACCAACTAGAATGTGCCAGATGGGTAACAGGGGCAACGAACAAATACAAATGGAGATGTATTAGTCTTTGAATATGACATGAACCAGCGAGAAAGTAATGATAGACGAAATATCACATAATCTGAACCATCGCAGATATCATAATAATGAACCAGGAACCAGGAATCCTTTCCATATTAAGATCTAATATTATGTTATGGAGAAATTGGAGCAAAGGCTATACTGGAAGTTGGGCTTATTCCAGTTTTACTATTTTACAGTAATTTTTCTTATATGTTTATAAATAAAAATAAAAATATCACAAAATGGTTGCTGCTATTACATTTATTATCATAAAAAACAGACTGAACAAAATAATTTTTATACTGTATCAAACATAATTGCTTCATTGACATCGTGTTAAAAACGAAATATTCCGATAAATGTTCCAGTGCAGTCACAGATATACGACCAACAATATTATAGATTCAAACACTAAGTATTTTTAATAATTGTTTTACAATAATAAAATAGGTTTTATTAATAATAATCATAAATAAAAACAATAATAAATTTAGTATATTAATGCTAGTATATTTAGTATAGTATACATGTATACTCGCTAAAATCGTTGTTAAACTAATATAGTTTACAATTTGATCTGATAATAAAATATTGTAATAGTTAAGTAGTAGGAGTTGTGACAACTATGGACATATAAAAACAGCTACTACCCACAAATCCCTCCACCTAACCAGTCAAATAATATTTGGTGATTGCTATGACTTTCTGTGTGACGATTTTAAAAATGTCAAGGTCTTTTATGGGTAAATCAATGACGTTGAGTTCAAATTTATTTTTTAAGAGGCGATCAGAGATAAGTTACATATTTATGTTTCCAACTCTTGCCATGAACGATCGTATTCGCATGTTTTCGTCTCCACTTACTAATTCACTCAAACTAATATCGGGAATAATAGACTAATAAATACTCTCAAATTAGGTTAATGTCCAATGCGTATTTAATATAGTATTTTATAACATCAAATTTCATTTTAAATATGGTCCAAAACCGCAAAAGTGCACACAAATACGGGATTTTTGCCTATAGATCTATATGCTTAGATTTAATAATGTAACAATAATTGTTTGATCGAAGTAAACTTTCGTGCGCTTTAGAGTACATTAAGCACACGAAGAAAATGTGTAGAAATTTTGCGCATAGGACAGTTAAAAAAATTGCTACATGTATTTTATATGAATATGGAATAAAAATGCACAATTTTAGTTTTCTACTACTCTATCCATTTAAGTTTATATTCTCCTGAATGTATTGAATTGGTCAATGAGTAAATTTTTACCAAACCGTATTTAATCACTATATGTTTTTGTTCTTCAATAATTTTGATGGTTCAGAATTTGACACAATAATTGCATATTTAATATTATTTTTGGTGTTCGAAATGTTCTTTCGTGAAACCATTTGGTAATACAAAAAGTACAATTTGAATAACATTTAATTTAAGATATTTTAAAAAGTCTTTTCCTTCAAAAAATTATTTTTACAAGTTCTTCTGATAAATTAAATTATTGAAATTTGTTAGATTTGTTGGGCCTCACCAAGGGCCTCTTTCGTTCTATGTTGTTCAAATATGTCTATATTGTCTTAAATATTTCCGATTGAGCATATAAGTGAATTTTTACCAAATTATAATGAAATTTAATCAATGTGTATGTTTTCAAATAAGATCAATAGTCCATCCACCGTTTGGTTTAATTGAATTGTGTTGCATTTTCTTACATATTAGGAAAGGTTGATAGAATGACGGAATTCATGTTTGAAATGTTATATAAATGATTAACTACTGTATTAGATTCGCCAGGTCACTAACCGAGTTAGTTATAAAATATTTATGTAATCAACGAATTTAAGAGTTATAGGCAAAAAACAAGTATTTAGGCTTACTTTTACCGTCCTGGAATATATTTGAAAGGGAAATTAAAAGTATTAACTACTTTATTAGACTCGACAAGCGGAGACGAGCTTGACCTTGACCTTGTTGTGTGAGTAGTAGGGAAGGAGCATAAGGACCATAGAAGGAGGGTGGTCCGGTCCGACACGTAGGGCCGATAAAAAAAATATTGGGGGGAGGGGAAGGGGGTAGGGGGGAGGTGGAGTCTCCTTCCCTACTACTTGTGTGACCTTATTGACACACAGAAAGTTATTATTATGGTAAGAAATATATTTTGGGGGTACGGGGGTTAGGGAATGTAGGAGCGTAGGTTGATAAGGATGACAGGGATGATCCATAGTCGTAATAACTCCTATAACTACCGTTTTTATTTATCAGAAGTATTACATAAAAAAATTGTTAATAGATCATTTGGCTGAACTTTTTGACATGCCTGAAATAGAATTTTTTATCGTACACCTCTAAAATTGTTAATTTTGGTAATAAGTTAATATTTGTTCTGTGCTGTTAATATCCTGGATTTCGTATTTTTCAGAAATGTATAGTTTAGTAGTGTAAAATTAATCACTTTCAATAATAATATTTTTAAAACTATTTTATTGCATTATATTCATACGAATATTTTTTAGCAGCAAGATATAATAATGTAAATTAATGACAGGATATATTTTATGTTATGATGAAACAAAATAATGTCTTACAGCATCAATCATCCAACCATCAAAATACGACAATATTTTTTGGGGTGCTATCATAAATCCTGTTGGAATTTCATTCGAAATTCGATAAACTTTTATATTTAGATCAAAATGGTCTCCGGTGCTTTGAATTTTATCCAATTGACTAATTTTTATTTTTGTAACTCGTCGATTCTTGAAAAATTTTCTATCAGGAATTAAAATGTTTGTGTCCAAGTGTATAAAGTAAGGGTCCAATGAAAGTGCCTGACTATTAAAGTTTGACCTTATTTTCATGTGAATCCAGGAAAAGGGACATTCTAAAATGAATCAAAATATTGGATATTAATTAATATAATATAAATATTCAAAGTAATTTATTAAATATATTAAAAAGTTCACAGAATTTGTGTTAAAAAGCATAAATATGAGAAAATACATTTTATTTATATTTAACCTATTATTGTTTGTTCGAATTTTTCTTTAATAACTTTGGTAATTGTTCCTTATAAAAATAAAAAAAATAATTATAAAAAAGTAAAATTTAAGTTTCAGGCCGAATAAAAGGTGTGATCTTTTCATACAACTTCACGTTCACTTAAATAGTACCAGCATATTATAATTATTAGGAATAATTCGATTTTTATGTACAGGTTTCATTTTTAAAAATTGTGAAAAATTGATATTAATAATCTACAATATTTGTCTACAATGTATTATTACTATACTTTTGATAACTCTATGTTAAACAAAATGCTTTACTCCTTAATTTGAGTGATCGAATTTAACCTTTAAATGGCTATAAGTAGTATAGGAAGGGTGGATTCGACCGCATTAATTGACCTTTGACTTTAGCCATATGGTGCCATATCTTGGAAAAATGTACATTTATTTTATAAATATATATTTAAATTATAGTAACTTTTGTTTTTTAGCCTATTTTTAATCTTCATTGAAATTATCGTGCAATATATGGCCATAATACATCACAATGGTAAAGATCAAAATTAAAATTTGAAAATGTTAAACTACTCACAAAACAAAAATAATAATTGTACAGACGACTTGTCTTATGTGGTGAGTCATCATATCAAGTTTGGTAGTCATAAGTTGTAAACATTAAAAGTTATAGGCTAAAAACAAAAGTTGAATAAATTTTTTTAACTGTAAAAATTCAAACGATTTAAAAAAATTAGTACTGACACATAGCTATTACAAATTTCTATCTATTTAATTTAATTTTACTACATAAAAAATTTGATTTAATCAGCTGTAAATCATTAAAATGTCTATTACTTCGTTAAATTTTAATTTATTTTGAAAAAATGGACACTGGCTCATAGCTATTCTGAATATATAGGGGTAGGGGGGTAGGGGAGGGAGGGGG
>JAUZND010077712.1:0-16369 GCA_034780555.1 Coelogynopora nodosa | reverse complement strand
GTAAGCTGTTGGCTTGATGTCCTATTTGAAAATGAAAAGTTAGGGATGCGACTTATACACCGCATATACCATAAAGTTTAGGGGGTGCGACTTATACACCGGAACGACTTATACATCAATATATACGGTTTACAGGTGGCATCATACATTGTATCTTTATTTATATCTTTAGGATATAATATAATCTGTTTGGATATTTTATCAACCATTAATTATCTAATAGTTTGCCAGTTTATTGTTATATATAGGGTTAACTAATGTATTGCGCAAATACTTTTCATTAGTAATAACTTGTATATTTATTTATCCGTTAATTAAACAATGTAAAAACAGGCTTCTAAATTCATGTACAATGTTCAATTTCAGTAATAGAACTGTACTTTCCACCTCTGTCTTTTCTCTTAATATTATTTATATGAGCTGATCATTCGAGCTTTATTAAAATGATTATATTGTAAATAACAATATTGAATTTATTGCCAAACAATTTTTGTTATACAAATAGTTGCATTACTTTTGGATAATGTAGTAGTCTATACCTTAAACTATAAATGTTTTAGTTAACAGTTGTAATTTTCAACATTTATTGCACTGAATAATTTTCCCATACCTTGAGTGTCAATCTCTGGTACTGTATTTTTAAAGTATTATTTAATTGTATTCAATGTAATATATATATATATATAAGGTAGCATACCGAAATACAATAGTTAAATTAAAAAGTAACGAACTTTATATTTTTGTTTTATTAGTATCTTCTTCTAATTACATAAAATAAATATGTGTTTATTGTTATTGCATAATATTTTGTTTAATAGTGATCGTTCATATTTATTTTAATTGGGTTGATAACTATATTTTACAATTAAATATTGAAAAACATACATTCATTTAATTATGTATATTTGTTCTTTTACAATATACTTTACATATACTTTAAAATAAAATAGTACCAGTTTCAAAATAGCGGCTAACTGAAACTCTGTTGAAATGCATACTTTAAAACCACTTCCTACAGCTAATCTAATAAATCCTTGTCTGACGACAAAGTTGGTTCGTATTGATTATAATTTTAACAATTTATTGATCACAAAAATGTGATATATATATGTCTACATTGTATGTGTATTTGACAAGCCGGCCAGGAATATGTCTGCTTTGTTAATGATTATTCCATCGGATCAAATCGCTATAGTTACTTTCTTAAATGTTTTCTACATAAATCGATTTTGTATTACTGGGTCAAAGACAATTGGAGTCGCAGTGAAACACAATTAGCTTGTCGATTATAATAATTATTTAACAGTTAACCTACTAATAATATATTATCTTATGCTAACTTTTGATTGGAGGGAGTACCGTTTTCACCTTTCGCGTCTTACTTTCCCCTCCAAGTCTGACGGCTGCTTTGCTATCTTAGATGATCTTCGGGGAGCAGAAAAGAAAACACAAGAATCTAAAAGTATACGAAATTGATTAAATCTTGAAGATATTTGCATTCTCGGGAGTAGCTCTGCTACCGTTTTAAGTAATAGACCGCCGAATAATCTCGTTTCACAAATTTCGCTAAGAGAATCAACATCCCTAGACTCCTTGCTAACTGTGATGAATTTATTCTGTTTCATTTGTAATTTATGGAAATATATCTAAAAAGTGGAAATACATGCACGCGTTGATATACCAGATGTTGATTGGCTGGACTATAAACTAAACTAGAAATAATGCAACTTAAATTTACATTAGCAATACAAATATATCTAACATACCGTTTAATAGGTGATATATTCTGAAATACTTCAATTTTGTGGAGTTTAATTCGTGTCTGTGAGTATCTGCTAGATTGATTTAAGAAACTGAAGTTGAAATGGACAGGTCGGAGTCAAATCAGATGATTGACAATGAAGGTCCACCGAATCCAGGGGATGTTGGCAATACAAGACCCAGCAGTTTTGAGGAGCATATTTACTCATACATGCTGATGCCACTTCATTTCCCTAGTCATGACGCGGAGCAGTAAGTTGTTTACTTGTGTTTATTATGGCGAGAGTTAGTTACTTATAAAATTATATTTTTTAAGGATCATATTTATGATTCATTTCAATATAAATATAAATAAAAAATATATAAATAAAATATTTATATATTAAATATAAATATAATATAAATACACAATATATAAATAGCAAGTAAGTAAAATGTATCTGGAACAAAATAAAATATAATGTAGAGTATTGCTTTTGATGTTTCAATCTTTTCAATACATAAATAAATAGTCAAGCCAGCTAAATATAATGAATTTGAAATTGTTTTTTAAAATTATTTTACAATAATAGAAAACAGTTATCGATGATTAATTTTTTTTAAATTAAAATCTATTTACGGATTATAAAAAAAACTATTTTAGATAACATTATAAAAATATATAACAATATCGTTATGTCTTTTGTTCATTCCCATGGGGTAAAATGTTTTTAATTTCTCTATATAAAGGTCTTCGTAAAAAAGGCGATCGTTTACATTCCAAATTTTATTACAATTTTATTCCAATTATTTTAGTTTACTTAATAGTCAAAATTAAAATTTAAACTTAAACAGTACATTAAAATCAAATATATTTAATTGAATTAGATATACCGGAGCCCTATGTAATTAATTACACAATATTTTTAAATTTGCTATAACTAACTTTTTGTTTCCCTTATACATAGTGATTAATAATTTAATTAAATTGTAACTAACATTATGGTATTGTTGTGCTCTTTTGTTTGAAAAATGAATGACAACAAAATTACAATCAGGATAATAAACCATTAACCATTTTTGTTTCAAATTAATCGTTTCACCTTGCAATCTCGCTTAATACTTCAGAGGAGCAGAGAGCAGAATTGAGAAGGAGCAGAGCTATTAACTAATTCATGTAGTAATCGATAAATGACTTCTTCTCCACGATCTATATTGATACCACCGTTAAGCTTTATAATTGAAGATTTTAAACCTCTACTGTATTATGGAGCGAAACTTTTTCGGGGCGATTAATCAGCTAAGAATTAGTTCAATACCGATTCATGCTGCTTTTCTTATTATAGGCGGGAAAAAGAGTTTGACTTCGTGTAAATTCACGGTTGTTGTCTGAAATTTGGTTTCGGCTGTCGTAATGTAAAGTTTATTAAAATCTTAAATGCTCACTCTGCAGGATAATGTGAATAAATTGCGATTAGTTATTTTTATTTCTTACAATTTTTTGCTATAGAAATTATTATCAATTTAACCCTCATCGGATATCAGGGGTGTGAATTAATTTTTTAGCCGAACGTGTTCCACTTTTAATTACTTACAAGATTTATTTTAAGGATGCATCTTTGTGCACTATTGCAAACTAACACCATCTTGATGTACCAATCTCCAGTTTCAAAAAAAATCAATAAATGCATTTGATTCCCCTCCACCCTCAATTTTAGCTGCTTTAGATATGGTGATAATTTGGCACAATTGTAAATTTTGATTTGTTATTTTCAAGTTTCTGCCATATTTGAAAGTATAAATAAACCTCAAAGTAGGAGAGAGTGGAGGGATATTAAGATTTTTTTGAAATAGTATATTTTGATGTTAAAATCTTTTGAAATAATCTTGAATGATTGCTCATTAAGATGTTGTCTTATTGTCTTCCGATCTAAAAATTAGTGCAATTTTTGAATGAACTATTTTTTGTCCCTAAAAGATATCGAAAAACGACTATTCCTTATCCTTTACCCACACTATATAGCCATACCCGCATGGTAGTTTAATATTATGTATTCAGGTGGAGCTGTTACTTGGTAATAGGCCATTTACAATTCGAAACACAAACTTCAAACATTTTTCTTACAAAACAAAAGTTTTGGTCGGATTAAAGTTGAATAAAGTTAGGACAGTTATTGTTTTAAATCATTCATAGGTACACACAAACATTGCAACTGCAAATGATATGAAAAGTATAACGTACTTCGTACATTTTAACTGTTATATCGGGAAAGTTTGAACAAATAATTCGGAAAATGTAAACGCATATATGTATATGTGTGTAATTTTAATCTATGTCTTGCATGATAAATAATCAATGGTCAATTTGCTCTATATTCCTTAAAGCTTATATTTTATGCATAGTTCTTAATTTCCGATGTATTTGTTGATTTAAAATTTCAAAGCTAACACTGAACAAGTTGTTAAGTCATGAGCTCGTTCCATGGTAATTATAAGAACATTTAATTTAAATAAATATCCGAATATACTATTTCGCCGTGAATTTGGGATTACCCCAAAATGGCGTTATTTATTTCAGCAAACAAACAATGTTGGCTTTACTCTCCAATTTGTTGTACCATGGGAATTTAATACTCGAATAATAATCGTATTTAACAGCCATATAACTAGAAATTGTATATGTCATTTATGTCAACTGTTCAATAATATATAACCTGTTATTTGCTAAATATGCCCATATAACGAAATAGATGTCCTGATCTTTTAAAATAATTTCTGGTAATTGTTAGTCATTTGACGAAGCCGATATATACATATATTAATATGTATATTCTTTGTGTATGTAATACTCACGTATGTTATTCTCATACTGTATGTATGTTACTCACGAGTGTTTGAAGGATTATTTTACATCGTAAAATAGCGGTTGATAAAATATTATAATAACTTGTCCTAATTTTATTTAATAATTTCAGTTTGATATTATATAATACGCTCTATTGAAACCTATCTCTCAAATTGTAATAAATTACTTTGAGGAAAGATGGTATCATTTTCCCATATTTTGATTAATAAGTGGCTTATCTTATATTCCTATAATTGTATAGAGCCAAAAGATGCACGACACAAACTAGAGCTATAGGCTTTTTTATCCAGATACATTTGCAACACAATATTTTATATATATTTTTCTAAATCGATTAAATATTGAACAGTTTTATCTTCCAATAGTAAACTTGAACATTAAGCCCCATAAATCTTTTTTGAATTTTTAAAGAAAACATTTCAAATAGGTAGAAATAATATATAAAACTACCACATTTTAGTTTGTACAATAGCTTTTTTAAATCCATTTTTAATTTAGGGAGGGGGAACCCTAATAACGTTTACTCGTTAAGGGTTTATAACATTTACGATCATTATTATTATTATGCGTGATTTCGATTTTATAATGCGCGAAAAATGGTAAATATATTAAAACTGAAAGCACTAATTATCCTCTTACATGTTTTTATAGTTTTAACTATATTTACTACTTGCAAATATTAATATATTTCACTAATATAATTATTCATCTACTTATAATATATAATATCATGAATTAACGCAGATAGTCAACAAATTATAAATCGAAATCAAATAACTAAACTGAAATATGAATTTAAACTCTTGTTGTAATATCTACTTTCGAAGCTATTTACAGATGATATGATTCCACGTGACTGGATATGGCCATTCAATTATTGCCTTGTTTTTACAATTAACTTGATATGCTTGAAGCATATCTAGAATGTATGGTAGTAGAAATAAATGTATTATTATTATAATAAGACAATACATAATGTTGTTATATTAAAAATTATATATTTTATTAATATATAATACGAAAATGTAGTTCTTTTATTTATACTTATTGGCGTGGGTTTAACAAAGTGTATACAAACTATAATATTCGAATAAATTATCAAACAAAAATAATGTCACTTCTCAATTAACAATACTGTTAATAATAATATTAACAATGATCATTGTTTTTATTTATACAACAGGTGTATTTGTGAATGTGTACACAGTATTCATTTTATATTATGTTATGTCAGAAAGAAAATCACCAAATTATTGAATACTATGGCATAACATTTGAATTTGTTCAACTTTTTACCGAACATAATATACGAGAATGATGCGGGTTAGAATATGGGCACGAAACTATAAGCCTACTTTTAAAAATTCTTTTGTTTTTATTTTTTTTAGTTTTAGTTTTTAGTTTTCAAATTAAAATTCTTTTGTAAGTGACTTTTATTTGTACTGACTTGTTTTCTGAAAAACTATCCAAGCATGAATCTATGGAAAGTTATGAAACGTTATTTAAATACATTTATTACTGCACGCAACTCCAAACATGTTTTAAAATGTTAGTAAAGCATAGTAAAAACTGTTTTATCATTTGGGGATAGAATATTTGGGCCCTATTTTTTTTTCAATCTAGTTTATTCAAAATTTATTTGTCTCAAAATACAGCAAACAACAGATTTGTCTATACTGCATGGTGGTCTTGATTCGCTTGTCTGTTTCTTTTTTTTGAACTTCATTAACTATTTTAAATCAGCAGGATTACAGTGTGGAATATTCCGATATGTTGATATAATTTTATTAGTTTATACATACATTTACATTGGTAATACCCGTTTATTTCAGGGTAAGTGGTAACCGCTATATTAACCGAGCGAGCGAAGAATATAAAAAAAAAATCAACATTGTGTACTTAAAATTAAAAAATATATATAACAAATAATTAGTTTGTGAATATTCAATTTAAAAAAAATAAGTTTTCTATATTATTTTGAAATATTAACGCTTATAAATAATTAAAAATAAGCCATTCAACGATTAACCAAAATTAAACTAATTATATTTATGTAACTACTGTTAGACGCTAAATAATAGTAAAGCTGTCCTCAAATTATCCCAAACACATGCTGAAATGAAAGGCACCACGCCCCACCGCTGCTAACTCTTTGATCTGTATGTCTGTCTGAAAATATACCCCGGTTTTCAACTAGACTATTTTCTTTTGTTCAATTTAATCTCGTTTCCGCGGGCTAAAACAGAACAAACCGGCCAGAGTCGATTCGTGCTGTAATTAACCAAAACGAATAAATCAATAACCAGGCATATTTTATACAAATAAATTAGCTTGCGGAGTTGAATCAAGATATTTTCCTTTCACGGTATATAGAAATCAACATATATAATCCTGTATGATATGACAACCCTATTTGACACAGACTTTACTATTGCTTTGATTCAATCGTAGAAAACGTTCTATTTGTTAATTGCTTTAATTTCCCGTGGTTTCTGTTTTTCCTCATTTTCATGTCTTTCAACGTATTGTGATTTGTGGATTCAATCAGGGATTCTTGTTTTTAGATCTTGACGGAATCTAGAACATGTGGTTCACTTTAAATTTATACTACAATTAAATAGTTGATTTTTTTCAGACGATGACCGGTACAAATCTCAGCTTCGTCTACAAAATCCATATTTTATAGTTAATTAGCGGAATTTCTTGGGTAATTTCTTCATCAACCCATCAACTTAAACCTATTAGCTTGGACACTAGAAACTTACGTAAAACGTCAATATAAAACATTCACCGACTGAATCATCTACCGGTTTATTGGAAGATTTTTTTATTTTCTTCTGCGCTGTCTTTATTTTGCACTGCTGCTAGAAGTCAAAATATTTTGACGAAGACGGATTTTCCGTCTCTTCTCAAATTATCAAAAGAAAACTTGGCTGTATTGTCCTGTTATGACATTTTATTAAGTTGGAGCAAAAATAACGATTTATTTTTTTGGGTTCAAAACGCTCGATGACCAGGGAAAGTTGAATTATGTTTTGCATCTCATGTGAAAGAAACATATATGTTATTTCCTCCATTAATTGTTTCGCGTGTACTTTCGTCTGAACTTATCGAATAATCCAAATTACCAATATTGGATTCTCACCAATCATCCCCACCAGAAATCTAATTTTTTGGGAGAACTCCTCCCTTTCTTTACTTCTGCTCCTTTCACGCTGACTTTTGAAACTTCTATTCACCTGAATATATATATATATATATATATATGCGAAAAACACAGTGCTTATCTTCGTACATCCAATGACTTCTATAGCCTGTAATGTCTAGTGACGGTGATTTTTACTTCCCTAACGTATCTTCTAGGGACGGAAGCATCACAATCTATCTCCCTGAGCAACCAACGTGTTAGAGAACAATACTACCCTACTAGAATATTTAACTGACACGAAACATTTCTAGTCATCATTGCACAGTCAGCCTTAAATACTTCTTGCAATTTCATGATTCGAGGACGACACTTGTACCGGCTCTTATATGGCTGCGCCTCTACGCAGAACGGTAGCAGCAGCTGTTCTCGTCCTCCTTTGCTGACATCTTGATATCATCACGCTTTGTTGACTTCGTCGTCGCGTCGCGTCTTACCTCGCAGCAGTAACCGTTGACCCTGCCCTACCTGTCAGCAGAGTGATCAGTGTTGCCTAAGTGATGCACAAGCCACTGTATTCAAGGGGGAACAGTCGCCGGAAGGACAGCGTCTCTGGAAGTAGCAGTGAGGCTGGAGATGGAGTTCACTCCAATATGGTGTACAACTTCATGCTGGTACCACTACGCCTGTTTAGTGAGAATGAGGACAGGTGAGCTACCAGAAACTGTTGTTGCCCTCGATTGTCTCATTCTATTCTGACGGATCTGAAGCGGAGTAGTGCGCTCGTTTGTTTACAGTTAGCAAGCAGAGCAGTATTAGTTGATTGTTTGAATGTGCTGCGATCGCTTTATTTTTGGAAGTTGTCATTTTCAGTCTTTTAAGTCTTCGGGAACAAATTTGTGCATTATTCAGTATTTTTATTCATTTTAAAATCACGTAGATACATTCAGAATATATTCCTAACTAATTTAATCGTTTTGTTTATTCTGCTAGTCAAATCTGGTTGCTATTTTCTATATAACATTATATATATTATATAACTTATGAAAATATCATCAATCAAAATGTTTTGATTTAGAATACTTTTAATATTAATGAATGTGTCTCATCTGTCGACTTTTTAAATTTTCAATTAATCAAAATATTGTTGAATGATATCTTATGTGTTGGTTTTAGATAGACTCTAATCTAGCTTATCAGTTTATTTAGACTTCGAAAATTAACGAAATGTTTAACGGTATTTTTTTCTTTGTTTACTTATTATACAATTTAATAACTATGTTGGGCTGAAAATTGTTTACTTATTCCGCAAAATGAAGTATATATTAAACTGTGTCAGTTTGGTCAAGTATATAAATATATATAAATATAAATTTATTTTTGTATGAAATTACAACCATAGACGTAAATATTCTTTCTATATAGCTGTGAAGTAGATAATATACTGTACACCTTTGTTAAGACTGTATGATGATGTTATTTAGAAATGTGCAATAATAAATGATACTTACAAGAAAACCTAAAATTGTGCAAATTCACAACTGTGTAAAATGTATATTTTTATATTAATTAATAATAAATTATTCAGTGTGTACATATACTACATCAAAATGTTTAATACTTTGTTATAATTCATAAGAACAATAATAATACATAAAATGGCACAACAATCAATATGAGAGAAAACATAAATATGCATATCTATAATAAAACTATTGCTTAATAAGAATGCGTGAAGCATGTAAAAAGCAATGGTGTCTTCCTTTTTCGGCTATAATCATGTCTAATACTTCTTAGCCTAATCCTTTTTCGCGGAATTCTTGATCTAATGCCTCTAGGCCTAATCCTTTTTTGTCCAATCCAATCTCTTTTAGTCTAATACACTTTTGGCCTAATCCTTTTTTTGTGTTTGTATTATTTGAAATATTCATTTCGTTGCTCGGCGTCGCAAAAAAGTTTAATAATTTCAACTTCAGTTTCATCGCGTCGCACTCGGTCGAAACAGGCTCATTTAAATGTATTTCATAAACTTTTTGCGGTACGTCGCGTTGTGCTTGATTAGCATAAACCTTAAGTCAATTAGTCTTTTTATGGGAGAAGAGCAACGCAAACTGCTACCATAACATCCATATTGCTAACGTTAACGTTCAATCCTTCTTATACTTTGATATAAGCTCTACTATGGGGAATAGGTGGAATCCTTTTCGAGTTGGCTTTATACAGCGCACTTTCTTGACGTTTGAAACTTGGCAAGTGATCCACCGTCTGTTCGTATAGTGTACATTTTCGTGAAAAGTTTGTGCCCTGCAAATAATCTTTTCATTGATTTAAATGGTTGTTCAACGCTTCTTAGCTTTTTCCAAGGCAAATTTTCTATTGTGTCTTTACCCCTAAATCGGGTTCGTGCATATAATTAGAGTAAGTTTTTACCTTCTGTAATGGCGGACACATTGTAAGTGTTTACCTTCCACATGCAGTATTTATTTGTGTTTATTTGTCTATTGATTGATAATAATAAATAACTGTCCAGTAATAGTAGAGTTCCACAGAACTAACTGTATCGTTTTCGTGTTAAAACTAAACAAAATAAAACTAGTTACGAACTACATTATTTGTATTAATCCACTACTAGCTGAAACATGGGTGAATATAAATCATATTAAATATACCTATTAAACTCTATATGAAATGTTTTATAATAGAGTTCAATAAAAAATTACGATGAGTTAGACAAACTCATTAGGTCATTTCAAAACATTTATCGATCATAATCTATTACGTCGTAATGTAGTATATTTGATTATTATTAGGCTAAATGCTAGGCACCCTTCGCGCTTAGGAATAAAATTACTTTATTATATAATAATAAAATAAGTGAATGTATTGTGGTCAATACTTTTGAATTAACATTTAAGACTTATTACGATTGTCCTATTGTGTAGATATGTGCAAGGTAACATATGTATTGTGTAGTAGCGTGCAAGAAATAAAATTCTGTTTGATTAACTTTACAAATATATAAAAATGGTTTAGAAAAGGCGGACTTATATAATATTTTGTGTTTCTGTATAAGCAGATAGTTATATGTATATACACAATGGTATATAGTGATATATAGAATATTATAAGGATAATATCATGAATTTATGTTGCAATCTATTATCTATAATTAAAACACAAGACAAATGCTAATGGATAGCAGCTTTAACACCTGTATCATAACTGTTATTTCACCTAAAAGCTTTAATTTTTTATCAATAAAACATTAATCCTCTGTTTTCAATTCCTGTCAATTGTCCGTATAGTCACGATGCGTTTAACTGACATTCACGTGCTCTCATAAGTGCATTTATTTAGCCCAGAACATTAATAAAAGGATTCTTAGTTGAAACAGAGAACATATTTACAACATCAATAATGGGTGAGCTTTTGGCCCTTTTGTAATAATACATTACTTCAAAATATACGAGATTGTACAAAATACATATCGTATTTGCGTCACTTTTTATGGGAAAAAATCATTCCGGTGTAATTATATATTTTCATCTTGTGAACATTTTTAATACTCATTAGCTGTATACACCTGAACACAATTTAAATGTACTTAATTAAGTTGAATTATTCTTTGTAATTATACATTATATTACAATTTTTTAATTATAATTTATTTATTAAAATTAAATTTTTTATGCTAGTTGATAATTTGTTAACATTGATTATTGATTAATTTGTAAAATGTCCATGGGATAAAAGTGAAGATCAATATAATCGATTCAAACATACATATTTGAAAACTGTTACAAAATTATAACAATATTTTGAAATAAATAACATGCCATTGTTTCCATAAAAAGATGATACACGAAAAAATTATTACATTCGCAATTTGAAGATGGCATCACTACTTTTAATAACAAACTAAATAGGGCGTGATTGAGAAGCACTACTTTCTTGGATGGTTCTTTATGTTGTCTTTCGGTGACTGTGATTTGTGTAGTATCTTCAAATATAGACTAATATAATATAGTTTGACTGCCATTTCCATCATTCTTCTTACAGTTGAACTTGTAATCAGTGACTGTGTTTTTTCCAATAGTAGAATCTACAAGCAATTCGGAAATAGCCTATAAGTTGATTTTAATAGAGGGGACATTAATACAGTGTCATACTTTTTTCTTTAACTCATACTTATTAAAAAGTTCAAGTGGATATATTTAATTTTCTTGAAGATTTTTCTAAACGTTTAGCTGCCTTGATTGTATTTTCATATTTTTTTGGTTTTCCTTGATAGATTTTGTTTTTCTTGAAATAAATATTAACCAGTATTTTGATTACATTGTAAATACATTTAACTGTCTACCGATTGTCACATTGATCATTTTTGATCCTCACAAACTCAAGTTGATATCGAATTGACATAATATTGTCCGAGGTCACATATACCTAGGATTTCTTTTCCCCATAAACAATGTTCTGATTCAAATGATATCTGGCTTGCTTTCTTCTTGTGTATGTGTTTCTATGTTCTTGATTTGCTTTCTTTATAACAGAATATGATATTCATTAAATTCTTGTTTCATATTTTGGATAGATAATTATAATTTATAATATAAATGTGTAAACATGTCAATAGTTATTTCGTGATTTAGTACATTTAAAATGGAAAAAATGGTTAATTAAAAATTCAAACCATTTCTTATTTTATTGAGCTCTTTAAAAATGTTCATAACAATCGATAATTATCAGGTTCTGTGAGCAAGCCAGTCGCAAAAACGTTTTGGCCCACCTTGAGCTATTTATTGTAGTTAGTGTATTTTCCTTTTACACTTATAAGCCTGTTTGTTTCTGACATAGATAAACAAAGTCTAAGTAAATGTTGTAGAATCCTCGGATGTAATATACTCATTTAATGTTATGTTTTTAAGATTAAAAATATAATACCGAAAAGTCGTCCATTTAAGTCGCAAAAAACTTAACTAATAAATATTATCGCTAACAATTAATCAATTTCAATATTTGAACATACTCATTAAAAAGACATTTTAAATATTTGAATGTATGTTTGAAGAAATCAAATTCGTCCAATAGGATTTATTTTTAGTATCCTCATTTAATTTGTTAAAAATCATTTCGCCATATATTAACCTATTATTAATATTTTCTATCGTAGTATGCAATTGATATTCCATTAATTGAAGAATATTTGTATAAAATTACTTTATGCATTACATTGATCCCATATAGAATCTTCTTCTGCATTGTTATTGTCGGTTTTTCGCATTGTTATCGAAATATATGTTAGTATTTGAGAGCACAATCGTTTTACTTATATATATTATTAATTTGGCTATGCAATATAATTTTATTATTTTAATTTACGAAATCGATTTTTTAAATTATTAGCTGAGGCATGCATTATAAAAAAACAATAGCAAATGTACTAGACAATTGTTCTCGTTATAGTTTTAACTCTTTTTTTGGTCTGCGCTTTCTGTAATCATTTAAAAACAATACAACTCTATACTCTTACTGCGTCTGTCATAAAAGTACGCTAAATATATTTTTATCTCGTATAACTGACAATTGGTTAATATGGTATAATACACCGTTCTTTGGTTAAAACAATCCCTCGTAAATGGTGTACTTAAACGGATCTAAGTATAAATAAGTAATTCTTCAATTAGCTTAAAAATTCTATTGAAGGAATATATTAAAGAAGATGTTTAAAATTTGCCTCTATTTTAAGAAAGTTTAAATGTTAAATAACACTCTTTTCCAAAATGTATAATCATCTATTAATATTATTTAGATACTTATGTAGGCCCTACAGTATTGCTATGTATATTTATGACAACATTGTATATAAAAATGAATTTGTGAAAATAAAACATATTTCTTCATTTTCTTATATTATTTTTTACATCAAATTTGTACTCATTTTAGTAATAAAGTAAAATTTTTATAGATAAATATCTAAAACAAGATGATACATTAAAGTTATGCAAATAATGACGACATATAGCTATAATCTCAACACTTAAGGAAAATAAATATTTTTAGCAATTATTTATATATAAATTTAATTTGAGTTCAATTTGATATTTTTTAACAATGTTATTTGATTTTGTGGATGGTGTGTAAGTCTAAACTTCTTCCAACATTTATTGAGCTATAATTTGGTGTTCACAGATATATTTTTGGACATATCGTTGTTATGAGTTTCTTTACTGTAATAAGAAATATTTAATATATTTCGCAGAGATAAAATAGTGATTATACCAATATATTGTAATTACTGAAATATATATATATTATCACTATAAACGAAACTTTTAAAATATAAATTAGTCAAGCATAGCCTATAGGTGAAAGGTTTTATATATTTATTTGTTTTTTTATATCATAATTAATAAACAATAGTTTATTGTTAAATGTTTCAATATAAAAATATTTTATATCTACACTATTCAACTATTATGGAAATAGAAAATTTAAAAGTAATTGCATTTTATTATGTTATTTAAATCATTAAATCAGATTTTAAGTTTTTGTATCGCTCAATCATGATGTCCTTATTCAATTTGCATTTGCTACTTAACACGAATTTTATCCTGAATGCTGATAAAAATGTATAAGGAAAGGTAGCGCCATTGGTATATTTTATTTAGGATTTTAGTCGGCATTTTATGCTACATATTTGTAGAATTATTGTTTGGGGAATTCATAGTTGCTTTCTGTCAATAAAACAACTTGCTCTACACGAAAATAACTAATTGTAAGCAATGGAATATTCAACATCTTGATTATGTCAGTTTTTTTTATCTTATGGAATGTTACAAAATCTTACAACATGTTTTTGGCTGTTTATGTTTAGAGCTATTTCCTCGATTTTGAAGCTGCGTGTGATGCATTATTCAATATCCGGTTTTAAATATATGTAAAGAAAATGTATTCTATTAAGTTATCTATTATTGAAATTCATGGTTTCTGTTTTGATTGTTTATTATCAATTGACATGCTTTTATATTAATTAAGATTACATCCATTTGTTGTAATCAAAACAGTTTAATATTATATATTTTATTTTACTTTAATGTATGTATACGGTTTTACATTTTATCATACCTACGAACATATGCTTATGAACAATATAAGATATGGCTAATAGTTTAATTTTTTAATGAATGAATATAACGCAGGTAATCAACGCTCAGGCAAAAACAATATTCAGAATGTAGCGGATAATCTTAATATTAATAATATAGTAAAATAAGATACCGTAATAAAAAACAAAAAGTAAATAATAGTTTGATATATTATTTCTAAATAGAGATATTATTATTATTAAATGTATGGGGTATCTTATATATTCACAATGTAAATTAAATATATATAATAGTACTCATATATGTAATGGATAAAGGATGGCTGGTTAAATATTCCGGAAAATAATGAACCGAAGTATTTTTTACGGAATATTTAACCAGCCATCCTTTATCAGTATTAAAGTATGCTATTTTGACCTGGGCAAATTATCTGGATCAATATAATTTTCCTAGTTAATTTGTCTTGGGCAAATTATCTAAATCAATATTCTTTCATTTAAATTCGTTGATAATTTCCCAGGTTGAATAAATATTATTGGAAATAAAAGGGATTTTTCATTGAAGATTACAATGCATTAGTTAAAATAACATACTTTAATTTTAATTACAAATTATAATATAATCTTATCTATACAAACACGAAATAACAATTAAAATGAATAAATCAATATAATTTAAATATTAATATTGCACAAGTCATACATTTCTGATTTTAAAGTAACTGCTTACTCTTACATAATATAAAGTCATGATATATCTACTAAATAAAGCATAGCTTCTTTTTGCATTATAATAATTTAAATTATAACAATCATTTATTACTTTTAAAAAATTGGTTTTTGTTTGACAAAATTGAATTTAATACACACTAAAAGCGTTTGTTATATTACGATTTAATACAAATTAAATTAGCACAATTTAAAGTTATTCTTGCTTGTTATATTTTAATTAGCTATTCGGCTATTCAGCTATTCAGCTAATCAGCTATTCAACAATTATATTATTTTCTCGAAAAATGTCTTCGTGAAGTACAAAACCACTTGTCTTAATTAATAACACTCCATTATGTGATTGGGTTATTGTTCAAATATATTATGTATAAGAGATTTATATGTTTATCCTTGGTAACAATTAACTATAGGTTTGCTTGCTATATACACGAGACGATTTGACTAATACAATATTGTAGTGGTTGACGATGTTCTAAGTCAATCATATATGGGTTCGTACAATAGTCTCTTCAGAATTTTTTTTGGTGAAATATATGTTTTATCCCTGATCTCTGTTGATTGTGGTCTGTTCTGTAAGACATGAATAATGATTGGTGTTTTTTATAAGAGATAAGTTATTTCCAAAACCAAAACTGATAAGTAATCGAAACAGTATTTATGGTATCAAGAGTAGTGGAATATGCCAGTATAATAATAATAATAACAAAGTGTTTTATTGCGAAAAAATGCGGAAATATTGACGGTACATAAACTTTGAAAACTAGTACATACATTTAAAGAT
>JAUZND010077701.1:0-16373 GCA_034780555.1 Coelogynopora nodosa | reverse complement strand
TTGATTTCTTCAACTACATTAATAACAATGCCGAACTCTGCCAAAAAGTATGCAGAAGTGTTGCTGATAGATGTCAAGAATGTGTAGACGCTGATGGTTTGCAGTTTGAATATTTGTCTTAATCTCATAGTAAGTTGTTCATGTTGACAGTCATTTAATTATAACATTGTTGTAATACTTGTAAAACACTTTTTTTATTCAACTGGTAATAGACTGGTAACTTATAACCACCCCTGATTTATAATATAAGTATATAATAATATACATTAATATAGATAAACAATTATATATCTATGTATATAACGATAACGTGAAATATCAATGTTTATTTAATTTGACTAAAAACGAATTTAAACAAAATATTTTATAAATTCACTGAGTATAATAAACAATATTTATTTGATTTTATGGATTTATCTTTTTATTTTTGCTTTACAGTTGTAATATTTTAATAAAGTATTGTGTAATTATTCTCCACAACATCACTATCTATTATATTTTCCTATGAAATGTTTTATTAATATCTTGCTATATATTATGATAATATCATTAATAAATCAATACCTTTCTTCTTTATGTTGCTGAACAAACTCATATCAGTGCATTATCCAGTATGTATTAATGAAGCGTGAACGAACATGATATCATAATATCCTAAAAAGTATAGTTCAGTGGCAGAATGGGTGATCCGCGTGTACATTATGAACAGTCTAAATAAACCATGCAGCATAAAATCGCAGCCGCCGGGCCAGAGACTCACCCTGGATATGTCCCGGAGGTTGAAGAGGTAGTGGATCTTGGTGGGGGTCGGCAGGAACCGCTGCACAATGGCGTGGTACATGTCGATGGTGGCCTGGGTCACGATGTCCCCGATCGGCTTCACCTCCTCCTCGAAGTCCTGCAGCTTTTGGTTGATCATGCTGCCAAAGATGCGCTTTAGGTTGGTCTCCTGTAGGGGGGGAGGGGTGGGGCAACTAACCGTTAGTAGTGTACTCGTTGCATACGAATTCAATTTATCATTGTTGCATTATGGGAGGAGATCAGAACACAAAAGTTGTGGAAGCATAGTCAAGTATATTAACTAGTTGGGTTGTGTAGCTAAATAAACTGAGTCAATAGGTTGTATTATTTTCAGAAGTCTTTGATAGACCGAGAACCCTATCTAGTATAAAAAACGAACAGTCTAAAAAAACCTGGAAAGTAGATCTCTTAATATAATTTTTTATATTCCCAGTATTACCTATAATATAGCATCTTCATATTTTAGGAAGAATACATAGTATGTATTAACAAACGTATTAATATAATTTTTATGTTAAATATTAAATTAATTGATATTATTTATATGAATAAAACTTCAAAAATTAAAAAAAATACTTAAATTAATTGAGTTGTGTATATAATTTGATTAAAATGGAAGCCAACGAACCTAATATATTAAATTAATGGGCGAAATGAGCCGCTTTATTTCCAACTTCAAATAGTGAAAATATAATTAAAAGTAAAACAACCTGTAACATATTCCAACAAAAATAAATTACTACATTTCTAACAGTAAACAAGTGTGTGAAATTATACCTTTAATACCAAATCGAATTAAGAAAAATATGGATAATAAAAAACAATCCTATCAGTTAAGTATAAAAATATAAAAATATACAAATTGTCACTCAAAGAAGTATAATATTATATTAATATTGACTGATATTTTTGACACTGTAGTAAACATAGAGATGTATTTCACATCATATTTCTCTCTCTATGTATTATATCTTCATATATTATAAGCTCTAACAAGAGTCCCGTGGCCGTGGCATCGCTCACCGTCGGGAAGGTCATATTGATGAGGTTGAACCGCGACTGCAGCCGCTTCGAGATGACCATCCGCCCGCCCCCAGGCGGCCCCATCGAGGCCAGCAGGAACATCCCGTTGACCCGCTTGACCACCTGTTTCTCCCGGTCGTACCAGAAGCCGTAGTCGAGCCACTGGCGGATGAGCTCGAGCGGCGGCTGCGAGCCGAAGGTGTCCTTGGCCGGCATGTTGAGGTCGTCCATGAAGGTGAGCAGCTTCTTGCCGCCCAGCGGGACGTAGGTGCCCTTGGTGCGCTTCTCCACGCGGGACTCGATGATGTCTTGGACGTTGTTGGAGGAGGTCTACAGCCCCGAAGGCGAAGAAATGCGTAAAAAGTGAATTACACCCGTTTTATGTGTTTTGTTAGACACACCCAAACACACTCGACAAATAATATGAGTTCGAATTATACAATAATTGTTTTAGTTTTAGAATAAGATTTCTGAAACAATTTAAGTCATTGCATTGCTTCATTACTTTACAAGGCACTCTCTGACTGAAATGAATTTAGGGATGATATATATATTTTGAAATTATTCCCACTGTATTGCATTCTATTATGATTGTGGATATCTTTTTGGCGGATAACACCTCAACTGGTAGTTGTAATAATCAAGAGTAAATTGAAAACCATTATAAACGAATTAACGAAGTCTTAGCAGCGTGTTTCTAATTAATATGCCAATTGAATTGGACATCCTTAATTGAGGAATATAATATAATTCTCAAAAGACCGTTTTGTAGTTGGCTATTTGGAGTTTTGTTTTGCAGGGGTAGCTTTTTATGTGGTCTACTAAGATTAACTTACTGAGTTAATTTTTCCGACACTATAATGTGCATTTGTTAATATCGTACATAAATATGCTTTAATATACATTGTACAACAACTATAATACAAAATTATTTGAAACGTCGTAAAAGTTATAACAAATCAACGAAATAATTTTTGTTAACCTTTTATCTTGAAGAAGATATCTAAAAAGTACAAAAACATATAATTATATATATATATTATTTGGTTCACAAACATAAAATATAACGTTTTATTATAGTTTGACTGAACATTGAAATGCTATATTTAATTAATCCAATGGTAAATTATGGATAAATATAATAAGACATATTATCATTAGTTTTTGACGTATTAATACATTGAGTGGGGTAGAGCGTAGTTGTCAGGGATTGAAATACTGGATTGTAATTAATCAAAAAGTAAATGTATGTGGAAAATATGATCATTTTTCTTCTTCAGCACATGCCAAGTAATCATAAGACGCCAATAAATACAGACAACAAGTGTTGAACTTAATTACAATCACCCCGAATATATTCCTACAACGCGACTTCCAAATTAATTCCTCTCTGAGCAAAGTGTGGCATCAAGATCATAATTTTAAAAGAAACGCCAGCTGTCAGAGGGGAAGTGCATGAAGAGGTAGTGTAGAGTGAAGACTGTACTTAATATAAAACCAACCCAGCGGCAAATTGTGCGTCTGAATAAAATCTACCGCTCATAGTGAATAAGAAAGACTACACGTCTCCACCGTCTACTCAATCATGACCTCTGCGGCCCCCCTTATAGTGATGACATCAGCCATAGTGCTGGTGCTGGTGCTGGTGATCGGGCCAACCGAGGCTGGCCCCCTTTACCCCTCCTCCAATAGAAGCGCCAAGGCGAAGGCGAGCGATGACGTGGAGCCGACAAAGATGGTCCATCCACCGCATTCCTTCAATCCGGTGTTCCGCTTCACCGGGTCTTATAATGGCATCAGTGCAACAGATATCGCCAAGAACGACTTCACTTTCCGGAAGGAGGAATAAGCGAATGGGTGAACATTGTATGTTCTTCGTTTACTCTTCACTGTTTCTAGTGTGCCAGGTTGATTGCATGCGAATGAGAAGTTCCCATGGGGAGTATACTTTAGATTATGCTGGTTAATGTAAATAAATACTGTGTAATAAAGTTAGTCACCTTTCTTATACGTTTAATTTGGTTTAGACTGTGAACTATAAGACATTTTTAGTGGAATTCTTTTAAACCGTGTTTATAAAACATATAATGGTTAAAACTAATAATGGGTAAATTATTGTTTATAAACATAACATGTTGTTATTAGAATGCAGGTGTAGTTATTTGAGTAGTTATTTTGTGATAAAAAAGGTTTATGATATGGAATTTCAGTCTTAAAATTGAGAACAAAATATGTTATACAAAAGCTGTAAATTTCATATCCAAGATAAAAATAAACTACTGTTAGTTTTTAAAGATATCAACTATAAGATACTAAATATTTAAAAATATTTACAACTTTTAAATATTGTTTTTGGTTGTAAAATTATTTACACATTTTTTGTATTATTAATGAAATGTTAATGCTTATGAACAAACATGACTTATACAAGAATTGATTGGGAGTTATTCAATCAGCTATCAATGGTGTTCAATAAAATCAAGTCAAAACGCATCATCTGGAATATTCTAGAACATTCTAATTAAATTAGTCGGTGTAATAATTGAAGGTATTTTCTAGTAATTCATTGGCGACCACTGTGAAATATAATGCTGATACTTCAGCGCGTGTCTATCTTACGATAGCTGTGACAATAGTTACCTCAGAGTTAAACTATTCTATTTCTGTAGAACAAGACCAGGGATACAATGGCAAAATGGAAAATAAAAGCGAAATTGTACAACAGAGAAATGTAAAATCACAGGAAATATATTGTACAAAATAAACATAATTTTGTTTGTTTTAAACTTTAAATCTTTAAACACGGGAATAACTATGCTCTCACCTGGGCCGACATGTTGATCGTGAGCAACGACCAAATCTGCGCGTCGAGACTGTTGAGCGCATTCTTGGCCACCGAGGTCTTCCCAGTGCCCACGGGCCCCACCAGCAGCACCGGGTTGTACTTGGCCACCAGACTCTGGACCAGGAAGTTGTAGCGCACAGTGTCCACCGTGGGCACGATGATTTTGTAGAAGGGGGTACTGTGTTGGAGGAGGAGCGGAGAGGAGACAGCGTGTGCACTTTGAGCCGATTAGTAATATACGGGAGTTGTAGCGCCAAATATGCCACAAAAGTTGCCTTTGCAATATATATACAGAGACAAATCAAAATACAAGCATTTCCATATTTCCATGCTTTTCAACGGTGTTTTGTTTTTAAGATGCACTTTTTATATCTTCAACTAAGTATATGAAATACAGCTGCTGACAAAGTGTGCCGTGGAGAGTCAAATGAAACCATTGTTGGCACGGTGACGTTAATAGAATACTGCATGTGCTGTAGCATTGCTAGGCTACGATGTATTGCAACTGAAGCAAAATAGACTCTGTCAAGGCTTCCTGTTCGGTAGTATTTCCAAGATGAAGACGAGTCAGTTGCTGAAAATTGGTAAATGTCTCATTACTATAAATTGAAGGACGAATGTACTACATTCATTTGTTTATATTATGAATATAGAGTTCACTATACATTAACATTAAAATTGTTTACAGAGATCATCAAGAATTCCTTTTGTTTGTCATATTATTTGTTTCCAATGCATGCGTTTTTGTGCTTATATATTATGACAAGTTTTTGATATTACTTAAAGCAAAACGAAATAACTTCAGCAAGTCACAGAAATAAAAAATAAAATGTAATGCTTAACTTTAATATTATAAATGTATTCATTTTATTAGGAAAAATGTTGTCATAAAATAAATAAAAGATTGTGGACAAATATATATATATTAAAACACAACTCGTGTAAAGATAAAATGATACTGTGAAATACGAAAACAAAGTTCGACAAAATAAAAATATATAAATATAATTACACTAAAATATATATATATTTGTGATGAATAATTGAACTGTTCCAAATAGCGCTTTCGATCTTATTGAAATAATTGATATAATAGAAAAATCTTATTAGAATTCGAGCAGACTGTACACGAATTTAATAGAAATATATCTATAATTGAAAAATTAATCGTGGAATGTGATATTTTACCAAGTATAATAATATATATGAATAACATCATTTGTCTGAAACAGGTTGAATACATCAATTAATCATATATTATTTGTAATGAATATTTGAATTTTAATTTATATGGATTGTACTGCTACGCTCATTTATATAATTTTAATGAAAAGTTTATTATAGGGCCAATAAGTATATCTAGCTATTTTTACTATTATAAATTAAGTATACAACTAACATACGTACTACTGAAGAGATTCAATAAAATCGAAAGCGCTCTCTTACTTGGACAAGTCAAATTATACATCACAAATATCAATTTATTATAATATTAATATTACGCTTGTGTTTGGCCTACACATATAAATTTATTTTAATTTTAAACACATTTAATAAAAAAGTATTAAACTTTGATCATTATTATTCCAGTATATATTTTAATTAAAACTAATTCATTTAACTAATAAAACACTGTAATGTAAGATAATATGACGAACAATAAACAGAAAATACTTATGGCGTCAAATAGCGTCAAAAAGGTTAAAACTTGATGGACTCTATAATTCACGGATGTAGTTACACCCCCCTACAGAGAACAATAACTCTTTGTATAGTCATTAACTAAATAAACGTATCAATTAACATGCGATATATATCTAAACTAGTTCTTGTTTTGTAAGTAAAATAATAAATGCAGTGCAAACCATAGTGGTTAAATAAGCAAATCCGAATAAAATGTAAACAAAATATCATATACATACGTGACTTAAATATAAAATAAAATAATATTTTTTCTTCATGACTTGAACATTTAACAAATGATCCTAAGAATTCTCGGTTCCGTAATGTGACGCATAAATAGACACGGTGAGCCGCCCTGTGTATCATTGCAGTGAATGACTAAAATATATTGTATGACAAATTATAATGCATACCAATCAATACCATGAGATAGATAAATATCAAGCAAAAGGAGGAAAGTGACGGGACAGATGCACACCAGGAAGATCTCATCAACTTACCATCGAATGGCTTCGCTAAACTCCTCCAAAATCATGTGACTCTTAGCTTGAATCACACTGGAAAATTGGTGTGAAGTCAAGTGTAGAGTGAGAAGGTCGGGGTAGATAGATAGATAGATGTACTTCAAATATGCTACACTTAGATGGGGAGTTAGGTAGACCACAGCTTCAAGCTGATTAACGATTTGTAGCGCGTTTAACATTAAATTAATGAATACTATTACATATTATGAACGTAAGGGTAATATAAAAAGATCGTGAATTAAAAAAATACTATAATACAGGTATTAATAATAATTACAAATTATGTTAATATTTAGACAGTGGTGAACATAATGTTACATATTTGAGTGGGTTAGATAAATAATCACAAAACACAGTCACTGTCTATACGTCGAGTTACTTGTATAGAATATTAGTGAATGAAGGAATAAAGAAGTAAATAATAGCTAAAAGTAGTAGAATGTGTACCACAGAAACACTTTAACTCTTTAGATTAGTTAACGAATTAATTTATATATAAAAAAATAATTATTATTCAGAACAATCATGCCGAAAAATTTTAAATCCTAAATTATATTTAAAAAAAAGACAAACAGGTGTCGCATCGCCAGAGCTTTCAATGGGGTTTATACTGAACAGGGACACACTAAAGTAAGACCAATACTTGTGTTATATTATCGATATAAGCAAAAGGTAGAACGTCACTTCATCTGGTTATAATGTTTACAGTGATTTTGTCGTTCCAAATACGTTCATAATGACACTCAACTGAATGAATCATTACTAACATCAACAATGGCGAAATATCTATCTTGACCCAGATAACCAACCAGCCCTCTATGGGTGTGGACCTACCCCGGGACGTATTTCCAGCCGCCGCGCAGCTTGTCCTCCCAGTGGAGCCAGCCCCGGTTCTTGGGGTCGACGAAGTACTCGTAGATGGTGTCCTTGTTTGGGAAGGTGCCCTCCATCTCGCGCATATAGCTGTCCACCTTCCGTCGACCGTCCTCGTCCACCGAGGCGCATATCGACCAGATGAGGCAGAACTGGAACCAGAGCTCGACCATCCGGTGGAAGTTGTCGGTGTCGCTCGGGTCAACCTAGAAAGAGAGAGAGAGATATATATATATATACATATAGAGCGAGAGAGAGAGATATACATAATGAGCGAGAGAGAGAGAGATATACACATAGAGCGAGAGAGAGAGATATATACATATAGAGCGAGAGAGAGAGAGAGAGAGAGAGCGAGAGCTAGATAGAGAGAGTAAGAAAAGAAAGAATGAGGGATAGTCAATGATATATATATATGTATATGAATAGAGATTATAATAATAATAAGACAGAAAAGGGAAAATAAATATATATATCAACATAAATGTAATTGATTATAATTATAAATATGACGGGAAGATGAGTCGGTCAGATAAATAACTTAGAAAAGGGAGAGAAGGGGATGGTAGAGTTAAGGCAACAAAAGTAAAAGAAGTGAAATATGATGATTAGAGTAATATGCTTCTAATTTATATTTAGAAAAGAATTAAAGATTAAATAATTACGTATTACACGGGATATTCTTGAAATGGTTTCATAGAATATAGTTTGCGCATTTAATATATATTTTCAATGACATGAATAAATTTTTAATTAGATTAGTATAGGCTAACTACATGATTACAAGCAACTAATTACCTTCATGTTAAATCCACTTTGAAGAATTTGGAAAAGTTATGTTTTATAGATACCATGCTCTATATTATACAATAGCCTATAATTACTGCTATTAGGAATACATTTTTATGAAAACATGTCTGTACAATTAAAATAAAATTTAATTATTAAAAAATGTTTCGCATAAATTAATTACTAAAATAGAGGGCGCTATTTTAATCAAAAGACAAAACAATGTTAATTATGAAGACTATTGCTGATATAAATGGAAACTTTATGAATTCATTTATTAAATAATTATTTTAAAACGAAAATGTAAACCAATTTTATGATTGTAAATGCAATTTGTAAATTTAAAAAAATAGAGATTTTATGTCCGGTTAAAAAACTTTCCGTAAAAAATCTCTGAATTAACTGTGATAGCTGAATAAAACAAAAATCCTCTGATTTAATGGATTAAATGCAAACACTGATTTTTCAATACAGTGATATTTGTTGCCATGGGAAATATAAAATTCAATTTGTGAATTAAAAATAAATGTAAAACTGAAATACGAAATCACATTTAAATAGGCAACATTTTTGGTATTGAAATAAAATTTAATATAAGTAAGTAAGTAGGTATATATATATATTATATAGGCTATATATAAATTTACCAGTATGTATATAATAGAATCAACTAATCTAGAATAATTAATTAATAAGAATTATGGGTCATATAACATAATATGCAAGTATAAGTAGAATACTAGACTGGAGGAAAAATAATGGAATATAATGCGTTGATATTGAAGGAACTTACGTCAGCAAGAGCATTCTGGACAAACAGCAACAAGGAGGGACAATTAGTTGGATATTTTTACAATATGCAGTAATAATCTGTGAAAATTATAATCTGTCACCTACAAAGCCAGTTTATTGCCTTCATTAATACTGTTTAATAATAATGAAAAATGCTGGTTGCCCTGAGAGAAAGATGATTATGCTCAAATTCATTAAATTTAGTTAAGGAAGCCTACCTTCTAGTTTGTATCAGATAGTATGTGTAGAAAAAATATTTAATGCATAAATACATAAAAGAATTATATGAGGAGGTTTAAAATATACCTTGAATAGATGATCCATAAAATAATTAAAATAACATTAATATTCTTTTGTATATTAAAAACAGAAATTATAAAAACCATTAAATGTATACAAACTGAAACATGGAAATTATTTTAGATAGAAACTGCCGAAATAAATTTAGTCATATTTAAATTTCTGCTATTTTAATACGCACAATATATTATAAATTAATGCGTTGATAATCGTCCTAACAATGATAAATTTCTCGCTGGAAAACACACATAAATAACGACACCAATACTTATGAAACCAAGATTCTGAAACTAATGCATGTCTTGAACGTATTTTTGAAAAACGTAAAATTTTAAGTTTTAAAAATTAATTCCCTGACAAATTTGACACGATCTAAATATTAGGTCAAATACGGTAATTCAGTATTATTCTCTTTAGTGATAATTTGCCTTTGATTTTGGTAACTTCAATAAATATATTAAATTAAATGAAGTATGCATGCTTTTGCTTTTGAGTGGTGAAAATATATATTTTTTACTTGAATACAGAATGCTCGTGTCTACAGGAAAACAAAAACCAAATTTTATCATTTTCAAAAGTATGATAATGTCAAATTATTTATATAAAATTTTGTTAAAATATATTATTCATTAAAAATTGTGCATTTCAATTAACGTTAGACAAATCGCATAATATAAAAAGGTTAATTCTAGACATTATTTTTACTAGGTAATTTAGATTATCCGTTTTTCTAAAAGCGTACACACAATATATAAACAAACACCAGGATAATTATGAGATTTAAAAATAGCGTCGCGTTAAAATTTTCTTTTGTTTTGACAGAAGCTATTATAAAATATTAATTTCTAACAAACTTTCATGTTAGGGAATTTTCAAGGACTGCTTTCTTTTCATTTTCGAGGGGTTCGAGTACCTTCAAAATTAAAAGTTCAAATTAAAGGATTTTAGATGGTTTTCGAGTGTCTGAACGAAGACCGTGTCTGAGTCTAACGCACACTCACCCCATTGTCCACCGTCCCGAGGCAGTCGAACAACTTGCACAGCGAGATGACCGAGTTGAGCTCCGAGATGGGGATCAGCTCAACACAGTTGACGTGGATGTAGTCCGAGATCTTCACCAAGTACTTGTCGAAGAGGCGGCGCAGCTCATCCACCAGGGTCTTCTCCGACTTCTTAGCGAGCCAGGACTCGACAAAGGGCTTCCAGCCCATGTCAACGTAGTCGTTGTAGACCATGCCGCAGCGGGAAACAGTGGCTGGCGAGGCCACTGAGAGGTCCTCCACCTCGAAGAGAAGGGAGACCTGTCACAGGGGTGGGGGGAGAGAGGTATTAAAGAGTGGAGGTTAGAAATTCTTTGTATAATCTTAGGACGAATATCGCCGACTTAATAAGTAAAGGAAGCGATTAGAAAATCTTTGGACGATTTGAGAAAAGGTTAAAGTTGACTTGGTAAGTAAGTAATGACTTTGTATGTTTGTCAATAGTTTTTTTACTTAGAAAGTTGAAGCAGAGTTGGGAAATGTGTTGTAAGATCTTCTTGGCAAGGTTTTCGCAAAATTAGAAAATTTAAAAAACATTATTTATACATTCATGTAGAACATAATGAAGATATAAATTCAATTAAATATTTGAATTCACACGATTAACTTATTATAATGAAAATTATATATATATACAATATATGAATTAAATATTAAAATTTTTTATTTATAATTAGCAGGCTGAAAATTGTAAAATTAAAACAACTAAATATAGGTGTTAACATTTAATATAATTAACGGAATATTAATTGCGGTCTTATTAAATATTTCTATAATGCAATACAAAAAATTGTATATTAACACATACTACTTAAAGCAGTAACGAGTAACATCTTTTTAGCAATTCCAAATTTACATTAAAACCGTGGAACGAAAATGAGAAAAAAACATAGTCATCACCTGCTCTGGCATTGAGATTCGCTCTCCGTTGATGAGTGTGAGAACCTTATTGTCGTCCATGACACTGTTCATACTTTCAATCCAAAGGGTGTCAACAGGGCCGTCGAACACGATCCATTTGGAGTCAGACTTCTCATCTAAACGATGTCACAGGTTGCATAGATTATAAATGACCCATTATAGTCGCGTGTGCAACCGATTACTAGTTAGGGAAGATTCCTGAGACGATTTACATTAACTTAAAAAAGATACAATATATTTAAGGTAGTGTTTTTTCACTGGGTGTTCAAAGGATCAATTTCAGCAAAGGTGCGACTAAATACCATTCAATGTCTATGGATAATACTATAGAATTGCACAGCTATATTTATATAAAACAAGATTCATTATAGAAAAAAACAACGGCAACGAAAATAAAACAGGTAAGTATCTTTGTCTTGTAAGTTTTATGGAGCAGTTCACACCAATAAACACACCCATATATATAATGCTATAATAATGGTTTGATACAAAACCACATTTAACACTTATAATCATGTGTTCAAAGTTGTAGAATATTAATTAATTATAATTATTTTAAGCCAAAATATAGTTTAAGTAATCGGCTTTATGTAGCATTCATATTGGCTTTCAGTTAAATACTAATATGTTTTGACTCACTTCAAGGCGAAGCTTTCATACTGTATTGTTAGTGGACTAATGACAATGTGAGTAAATGATTCCTTGGCTTAAAATACTTATTCAGTAAAACTCTAATTACATAACAAAAATATGTTGATCTAAAATCAGCTGATCTAATAAAATAAAACTTTTTACAAAATATTCATAACTGTTAATCTAATAAAAACTAAAGAAAAGAATTACAATGATTTAAAAGGAATAAAATGGTTTCTATATATAAAAAAAGATTAAAATTATACTCCAATAAGAAAATATACATTGACTGATGCACTCACTAGAAGAGTCCACATTGATAAATGTAAAAACACAAAGCAATTGAATATGTGCTGTGATCAGACGACATTGCGCTAAACATATTCACAGTTCAATGTAAGAGCAGCTCTATTGTATATTTCATGGTGATTCAATAATGACGTACAATAACACGAGACGTGATTTGAAATGAAGCGACAATAATTTTTTTAATATAATATCTAAATAACCGTGACTACAAAATATGACAAACATGTGTCGGGTTGGTTTTGTATTGGTCGTTAATTTCAATAGCTTTTCCGAAACAAAAAGATTGTGTAATTTGATATTATTACTATCGTCATTTAATTCTTCTTCAGATGTCTTGATGTTTAGTGCATCATAATTATTTTTATCTCTATGTAGAAAAAGGAAATACAAATGGCAAAATCCTACTAACTATAAAAACTGCTTGAAAAACGAAAAACATTTAAAGCTGCTTAAAGATTGGTCAAATTTATCTAAATATGTGTTTTCCTTTTAAATATTTGATGTTATTAATAATTAGACGGAATTGAAATTAATATATTTAGAAAATATGTGCAATTCCTAAAACTAATTTATATTCGTCATCTAAAAGTTATACTAATTAATTCTTACAAATGAGCAGAATACTAATACTAGTAATACATAAGATAGTAAATAATAAATATAACAGAAATTGAAATAAAGTAAATAAATATTGGAAGAATACAGATCAACAGAATGAAACAGCTCAGTTTTAGTTGAAGAATGTTCCATAATTTATATAAATATGAAATATATATATATATCATAAGGAAATTCAGAAACATACAAAAATATCAAGTAGTATAGCAGACAGAACGCTCTATAAAATGGAAAAGTATATCTTTTTGCAACAGATCATTAGCTGTAACCCGTTGTATAGAATAGATAGCAAGAATGCTTGAAGATACAGACAGACGTCTTCTTTAAAAAAAAATTTTTTTTGAGGCACAAAACTACACTACTACTGCTGACAATAAGAGAAATAGTAAACTATTTCTCTCTCTCTATACATATATATATATACAGTATAAGTGGCTCTAACTACGTCATAGCCTATGTGACGTAGTCTATAGAGTATTAGTACAATTAATATAGAGAGAATATGAGTATACTTACTCTCGGGGCATTCTAGATTAGTTGAAGGGTAGAAATTTCAGAAAAGAACACAATTAAATATGGTTGTCTACGTAAATTGACAAGTCAAATTATTATGAAATTATAAAAATATGATAAAAATAGAGATTTGTGAAATATTTATGAAATATAAATAATAGATTGGTTTTTTGGTTTAAGATTGTTCATTTGAAGTATTTTACAAATAAAGTTAATAATAATGTTATTTTGAATTTTAAATGTCACTACAATTTATATTGAATCAAAAGAATAAACTTAAATGAAACACACGTTACAAAATTGTTACTTTTGTAAAATTAGATGTTAATGATATCTTCTATGGTGAGCTGTTCTTACTATACCTAATTATAGATAATATCATAAAATTATCTTAATACTTAAAATAAAGAAATGAATGAAAAGAATACATAAATTAGGCATATGTAATTTATTACGAATGCTATAAACAAAATACAAGTTAAACAAAAATTAATCATCGAAAACAAGATAATAATGTGTTCAGGTGAAGACGTGCACATGAACATCTAAATAGAAACCAACATAATGTTATGAAGAAGTTGTTTCTTTTTTATACAAGGGGAACTGACTCTCTAAAATCATGCAAGTAGAAACAAATTCAATTCAGAATACAAAGAAAATGATAAGTATAAAAAGGCAGCTTTAAAGAATGTCAATGAAATTATATAGATGACTGATTTTGCTATGGCGCTCTTCATCAATTTTAATTTTTGTGTAAAACGGATACTAACTGGAAACATCCTCGGCGAATTTTAAACTCGACGGTTTCTGGTTATAGTTAACAATAAATATTATTTTGAATAAAAATTAATTTAATAAAATCTATATTCACGAAAGGAATGTTTTCAAATAATAATAATATATTTATAAAAAACTATTATTACAATAATTATTTATGCGCTCAGAAATATATCTAAATTGATGATTCCCCAAAATATAAATTGCAATTTAAAATATATACATTTTAGCCTTGAAGAATATATATATAATTATCTACAAAAAAGTTTTTGATTGCTTGAAGAATATGGCAACAAAAATATAAGGGGACCAAAGATAGCAAAAACCCGGTAAATTGTATTTGACTAAAATTGAAAGAATTGGTAGAATAAAAAATAGTTTTTACACGTATTCAGTTAAGCATTAAATTAGGACTGGCATAACACATTTTAGCTTTTTATACAGTTCGTTTAGTAAATGTCTCAACATATCAACACAAATAAAGTACTTTAAACATTTTTTAATAAATCAAACATGATTTGTGGCATCTAGAATCATCGTTCCCTACCACAGCGACCTCCTCCCCTAAGACTCATAAGACCACATATGAACAACAATATCGCTACTACATCTATGCCGATCAGCAGTAAACACCGCCAACACCAACCGAAACAACACCCCCTCCCCCCCTCTCCTCACCGGAACAGGTATACCGCATAACGGACGAGAGCACCCCATCGGTCCACTCATTGGTGGCCAGATCGAACTCGCCGTACAGCTCGCCCAACGACAGCGACTTCGGGTTGAGCGGGAAGTCGAGCACCCGCTCGTGACTGGGATCGCCCTCCTTGGCCAACTTGGTCAGCGTGGACTGCAGGAGGCGCCACGTGGCCGTCTTGGCCGAGAGGGTCTTGCCCACGATCATCACCGAGTGGCGGGAGTTCTTCGTCTCGAACAGCTGGATCACCTTGGTGATGGTGAAGGGGATCGGCTGGAGTTTGGCCTCCCGGCAGCACAACTCGATCATCGATTTGAACTGGGAGAGGGGGGTTGGGGAGGAGGAGGGGAGGGGAGGGGAGGAAAGACACCGGTTAGTGTATGAGATTATTAAATTATGGTTTCTAAATATATTGTCACAAATTTATAGAAACTTAAGGGGAGTAAGATGGAGGGGGAGGGGGAGGAGTTATGTATAAATGAAATATACTGCGAAATTCAGCGTCTGGATGTGAAAGTAGTAAAATTTGAAGAATAATAAAGAAACGTAGGACCCTTTATTTAAAAACAAAAATATTTCGTTGAAATTAATTTAATGTAAAATTCAAGAGGCTGCATAAATATAAAATTAATAAACTAGTAAAAATATATTATGTTTCATAATTCTGTAAATTTTAATAGGAGATGATAATTAATAGGAGGTAGATTTAGTTAAACATGCATTATATCAAGAAGTGTTTGGTCTCTAAAGCTTTAGTTTTAACTTAAATTATAGTTTTTTTCCCCTAGTTCTATTATGTATTCTTATATTTATTTTAAATGATACATTTAAAGTAGTATATTCCTTTGAATAGTAAAACGTAAGAATATGAACTAATTATATTAATTATGTAACTCTATTAACAAACGAAAATTATGCTAAAAAAGTCTAAGTCAATTAGTTTCATGTCTGATCTGATCAACTAACAATATGTATAGGCGACAATTATTTTATTCCAATCACATAAAATCAACACTCGAGACTTCACATAGTTATTGGGGGAGAACATACAGCTCCTGAACCAATCCGGCCACAGTCTCTAGCCTCTAGGCGTGTAATCCCCTCAGTAGTATAGGAAGAGTCGATTCTGACTCACTTATAAATAGATTTATGAGCCATGGCTAAAAATAGTTCATGACGCATACCCCCCTTTTTTTTGGTGGGGGGGGGTATGAGTCATGATCTATTTTTAATCA
>JAUZND010077690.1:0-16375 GCA_034780555.1 Coelogynopora nodosa | reverse complement strand
AAATGATAGCAGTGCTTATTCACAAATAATGTAGGTAAAAGTGAGGTGTCCCAATACTTTTGCACGACACTGTAATTCATTGATGTGTATCAACAAAATAATATTTAATACTGTATAACTATCGCTAAGAATTATTTGTAACGTCAAAAGTTTAATATAAAATTAGACTTATCTAACCCGATCTAAAAAATAGTTAATGATAATAAAAACCATTTATGAAATATCACATTATTAATGAAATAATTTAAACATACATTTTATTTACAAAAATAAACATACAAAAAAATATTTGACTTGTTTTGTACATACAGACGGAATAGCCATTATTTTTGGTAAAGCCCCCATTAGTTAAAGTGTATTAAATTTAAACTGTAATGAAATGTAGGAATAACATTACGCAACCGCACTGAAAAACTGCTCGCTATTATCACTTTCGACTCTGCATTCAGTATTCACTGTACTCTTGAAAAACATCTTACCATTAGCAATTAAAGAAACATGCCCAAACACAAAATTATGTTACAATCCAGCCTCCTTTCTTAGATATTAGCAGATGTATTTAAAGGTAATCATCATTGTAGACTTTTCTTTAATAGACAATTGTAAATTTAGATTTCCAAATAACGCAAAAAGACGCAATCAAAAGTTTCAAAGTATATCTCGACTATAGCAAAATATATATAAATTTTTAATTATGTGTAACGTCAAAAGTTCCATGTAAAATAAAAGTCAAATTAGATTTCTACGCGAACTAAAAAATACATCAGTTCAAAATTTTATTTTCTCATTCAGACTTTCAATGTGATTCGATATTTATCCGATATATACTAGGACATCATGTAAATATTAATATATTTGATATTTAAAATATCAAGAAAAACAATAATTTTATTGTTAAATCTAGTTAGGCCTATAATAAGTTCTAAAATAGGATTTGTGCTTAAATTTATTATGTATATCAAATTTGAATGAACTATCGCTTAATACATCTACTTTTAATTAAATATATATTGAAAAAAATTATTGAAGTTGTCCATTAATCGGGTTTGTAAAGCGGTTTGTAAAGCGAACTTCACTTAATTGCTAAATTTTACAAATTTGTTAATGACATAATTAAGCTTAATAAATTGTAATACATTTATACATAGAATTTATGAGCATGTCAAGCATTGTCAAGTATATGAAGAGATTACATTAGTTATGATTATATTACCGTGAGAATTGTATAAGCATATTTCTACTAACTATAGTACTGTAAAATGCGTCATCAGGACGATATTCGCTGACAGCAAATAATGAAAAAAGTGTGCACTTAATACTATATTCTATCAGAACAGAATATCATACATGAAAAATATATAACTAACATAATTTTCTTGCGTGAATAACACATTTACATAATTAGGGTGGGATGACAACCCATTGTAATTTTAACAATGTCTCAAGTGGATCAATTTGACCCCCTTGATAGTAGGGATATAGTATTATAATATTCTCAAAGAAGTTGTAAGTTTAAACTAGTTATTATTATAATCACTTAATATTAATAGGTATCATGCGCAATTGCAAACTTTTGGTTATTTTAACCTTTAATTGTTGATAAAATTACGACACTATATATAGAACTTCAAGTTTATTACTATAAAGTGTTATTAATAATATAATTTACAAATGACATAAAAATAATTATATATACATTGGCACAAGTAACACAAGGAAAGAATTACTTAGAATATAAAAAACTTCATTTTTCCTCTAAAATATGCGAGTGATCAGTCCAAAATTTATTTCCAATCAAGTCAATATGGAGTGGTACAATTGTAGATTCTTTTTTAGAACTTTTGCTGTTTGATGAGCAGTCCGTTGGCGGATCAGAAGTGACACATTTCTGAATGTAAAAAACAGACAACAATTTAATATTAGTTAGAATTAAATAATGAATTAAAAAAGAGTGTAATACTAAATTATACAACTTGATTTAAATTCTATAAAACAAACGTAAACATAATATACCCTAACCTAACAGCAGGACTACATTAATAGCGACTGTATTAACAGTAATAATAGAAATAATTTCAGTAGAAGTAATTTTATAAACAATAATACTGTCCGAATAATACCAATAATAAGACAACATTAATAATAACAAAGTCACTGTCATGATAAACAACTGCATATCATTTCACTCCATTTTTAATTTAAAATGTTATATGTTATAACATATATATTTATTTATATGTATATGAACTAAAGTGATCAACCTGAAGGCGAATAAGTATCGTTCCTTTCCTTGATATATCCGGCTCCTTGTTGTAATTACACGAAAACATTGAGAACAACATTTCATTCTTCTGAGCAGAGTCAGTGCCCTGAAATAAAGAGGGCAATGAAACTTCTGTCGCTATTTGTCATCAACGGTGAGTATCTGTGTATTTTTTATATATTTTATACAACAAAAATTGTACAAATTGGCGCGAAATTTAAAATAATAAAATTTGCCCCCCTCTTCCCTAACGCCAGTGGTAACCTGCTCCAGCACCACTGCGCCAGCGGTCACCATTCCGTACTACTCTTGATACCTATCCATTTATATTTCCAATAATTATTTTTGTTTTGTGTTATATTTAATTACACTTTTATCACTATGCCGAACCTCGACAAGTTTCCTCGAACCTACCTTGAGTTTATTCTGTGCCTCATCACACGTCAATCCTTCGTCCTGAACAAGTTTCCAAAAACATGTGTTGTACAGATTGTTGATGTGAGCTAAAAAGGAAAATATAATTATTGAACTTAATACACAAGCTAGATAGTTAAAATAAGCAGTCAACTACCGGCCGCCCAAACATTACCTTGTAAAAGATTTAAAAAAAACATCAAATATATTACAATCGTCTAGCTATATTAGAGTGTTGAAAATAGGCGGAAACTAGTTCTTGATGAAATACAGTGTGTTCAGATAACTATAGTAGAACAAAAAATATTAGCAAAGATTTTTTTTTTATGAACAATGGGAAAAAATGAACGCCACCTTTACTAACAAAGCTCTAATTTTGAGAATTGTATAAAAATACCACCCCTCTGATTACACTCTATTAGAGTTGCTATTTGACACAGTTGTAGAATTTTGCGTGTTGCAATGACTTCATTAATTAAATTAGTTACTTTTGCACAGAACCGTTCGAAACATTAGCGGCCTACAAACAACGGTGAATTTTTTTTAAAAACTGAAAAACTTTTACATAAAGTATTCAGCGGACACGGTCCAGGATGCAATGCTGCCCGAAGTGACGTCAAGGTAGTTACAAAGGAAATACATTAGGGTCATTTTATGATCATTTAGCCCATTTCTATTATTATAGAGGTGTTTTTTCTATCAAAATCAACATATTTGTATGTAGAGCTCTGACGAACATACGGAATTAACTTTTATTTTTTGCAAAACCTCATCGTTATACGTACTAAAATTCAGAACCATTTTAAAGGTACTGTAGAAAATATTTTACAAATCTTATAAATAAAATCAATATAACAAACCAAACAAGTTTAACATTAAATATAAAAATGTAAAGTCAAAACGGATAAATTTCCGTAATAGAACAGAAATAGAATTATTCAATAAAATGGTTATAATAGATTCAAAAAACCCAAATTGTAAATTGATACATTATTAGAAGGTACAATAATGATGAGTAGATAGTTTTGCTAAAGCAAATTGTATGTCATAAGCATAGAATTGGTACACCAACTCTGCCTAGCAGATTTTTTCAGGGAAACCCCCCCCCCCTTCCTTCTTTTCCTCCCCTGCCACTTTTTTCTCTCTCCATCCTCCTCCTTTTTTCTCTTTTTCCTCCCCCTTCTTTCTCCTCCTGGCTTCAACAGGGATAGGGGGCTAGAAGAAATGCCCCCCCCCCCTTGTACAGGGTTGTGCTACACTACAGACCACGATATTAAAATGTTGAGGCTTCGCTTTAACTAACCATAAGCGATGCCTCAGTATAGTGTACTTAGCCAAGGAGGCTTTCTGATCTATACAGTTCATCTGAATAGTTGAAAATACCCTTTCACAGGTTACATCTGAATGAGGATTGCCAGTCAAAACGGTAAACATCGTATGTGTTAGCGTTACAAACTGTAGATGACTCTTCGCGATACTTGAATACGTCATGACAACAGCATCTCCTTCAACCACATCATTTGTGAGATTAGTTATCTGATAACTACTGAATTGTTTCAACAATATTATCAGAGATTCCATTTGGTAGAAGTATCAAAATAATAAAATATATATTACATTAATAACAAATGTGTTCGGTGGGAACCTTTTAGTAGCTTTAGTCTGCAGATATAACAAAAATAATTATAAATAATTAAGAAAAATGCGTAATAGTAAACAGATTTGCAATTGAAGTAACCTTCAAGTTTTCAAACCACAGGGAAGTATAGAAAACCTTAGGAATGAAAAAAATGGAGATTTCAGTATTTCTAAATAGTCTTAGAAATTAGTTACAGTCCTTGAGCCTGATTTCTAAAAGAGTTATGCAATTTTACAGGAATTATTAGATTTTTAGAAACCCTCCTGCTCCGATGATGGCAAGTAGTGATACCTATGGCGGGTTAAATTAATAACTTCATATTGAGCGCGAACATGTTTATGATTTTTAATATACATATAATTATTGTACAGTATAAAGCATGAGTCTAAATGTAATACTAAAAAGCCAAATACACACCAAGCTTTCACTAACAGTTGTGACAGTTTGGTGTATTGAAGCTCTTCACAAACCGTTGGCACATATTGGTGTATCGAAGCTCCTCACAAATCGTTGGCACATCTTGGTGTGTATTTTGGGGGTCTAGTTTAGCATGTCACAACTATTCGGACTTTTGGTGTGTATTAAAAATTGCTCCCTGCCCAAATTTTTGGATTAAATTTTAGACAATGAGTCATCATTCTGATTCTCTCGTAGGTTTACGTTACGTAAATGGAAATTCCACCCGAAATTCCCGTTAAGTAAACAAAAAAGTAAACCGTATATAAGATAAAGATGCAATAATAAATACAACTTTAATCATATTATTTATTAATCAAATTTTGTATAAAAATTTCATTATTACTGACATGATGTTAAACAGTTAGTAGTTGTGTGAATAAATAGCCTATCTACACAAATAAAGTGCAATTAATAAGTATAATATAATTATCATTAATAAATATTAAATAAAAAATAATAATACCAAGCAAATATTTTATTATTAATAAAGAATTAATATAAATATAATTTTTAAATAAATATTAAATTAATAAACATTACGGAACTTTTTTAAATTATTATTTAAGTTATCAAAATATACATACAAAACAATTATTATTTGAATTGTTTTGTACATATATTTCTGATATTGTTTGTGTTGGGCAGTGTTATTCCCCGGAAAGTCGTCTCATATCATATCGCACACCGGAAAATAAACTCGCCTAAAATGTTAGTAACGTCAACCTAAGTTTGTTTTAAATTGTATTAATCTGCATTGACTTTATTGACAGTTCGCTGTCATCACTTAGGACACCACATTCCCTATTCACGGCACTCTTCAGATACATCGCACAATCAGCAACTTAAGATTCATACCCAAACACCAAATTTGGTTACAATGCAAACTCAAATCGTTAGATATTAAAAGATGTTTTTACAGGTAATCATCATTATAGACTTTTCCTTAAATGGCATTGTAAAAATTCAGATTTCCAAATAACTGTGATCAATAAAAAAACACGAATTCAGAAGTTTGAAAGTAAATCTATAGTAATCGTTAAAGGTAAATGGTGCACAAACAGACTTAATTAATAGTCGATGTATATAATATTATACAATGAGGGGATGTAGTAGTGTACCTCAGTCTGTTCGATTAATAAATTGACAAATAATTGTCTGTTAGTTGTGCTAGAGCTATCTTACCATCAGCCTGGCGCCAACTGAGATAATCTCTGAGGTTCTGGTCTGTAGGGTAGAGGACCACACGAGCATCGAATGCAGGCGGATACTGCAGCTCGTTCGACCCAAATACCGAGGCCCAGTGAAAGACGTAGGAGGAGGTGAACAAAGACACAATTGTTGTCATCAACTTGCTAGTGTTGGATATGATGGATTAAGTTGCTTACAATGTGTATAACAAATAAAGCCATAATATCCATAAATATAAAATTTAAATGTATAATTTATTATCTTATAAAAATTGACTACAAGTTACACAATTTAAGTGCATTATGATCAATATAATTTAAATTAGAGGTTTAACAACACCATACGTAAAAGGTTATATCTCTTTGTTCTTTGCATATATTTAAATTTTCAATTATTTAATAATAATTAATCAACAATGTATACTGAAATTGTTCATTTCATGATAAACATCTAATAAAATATGACATTCTTCAACTGTACAGTGACAGACTGAGACAACAAATAATAGTTTGGTAAATTTTTTTTGTTTCTTTTGACTTAGTTTATCAAAATTGATACACATACATCAAAATCAGGTCTAAAGTTATAGAAATTAATCAAGGATATGTATAACTAAAATTGTTATAGTTACATAATGAAATGTGGCTTTTTCTCAAATAAATTTTAAAAAAAAACTATTTCTATTATGTATTTTGTGTTGAAATTCTTTATCTTTCAATAATATCAGTATGTACAAATAAATTTAAATCGTGTATTATACGATTCGGTGAGTGTAAGAAAGAAAATAAATAAAGGAGGAAATACTGCACTTTTTATAACAACAGGATAGAACGTATTTATTTTTACAATATAATTTGGAAATACTCACTTAATTAAAATAATATGCAAATTTGGTGAATATGATTAGGCTATTACTGATAATAATTATTCAACACCATAACTTAAACAGGAAGTTAACATACCTCGAGCGCCTATTGTACATTTTAGACTTTCTCTTGAGTACAAAGCTGTATTCATCTGATTGGCCATATGCAAGAACAATATCAGCATAGCAACTGACAACAGAAGTTGCCGCCTTATTCATGAGTTCCAGACCTCGTAGATCATTGGGTTTTTCCATTCTGTGTACTTCTGAGAACTTATGAAATCCTTTTCCATCAATTCGAACAATGATCCATGTATTTGGTAAACATGTGTCTGTTGCTTCAAACTTTTTCACATATTCAAATTTGCTCTTAGCCATTGTATTACCAAGGAAAAAGTCTAGAAATTAAAAGAATACAATTTATTTCTATTTGAATTGCAAAGTTATACAAATATAACATTTCATTCAGAATTAAAAGGATTTTTGTAACAGGTAGAAGATGTGTATATCATTAAATTGCTAATATGACCATTCTATAGTTTTAATGATTTAATATGGTAACATGTTATAATATTGTTAGTCTAATGAAAATAAATTGTATATATATTTTCTGATACTGAAGCAATAGTAAGTAAACTTGTCATGGGATATCAAAGTATATCAGAATAATTATTTATATACAATATTATTTAAAAAAAAAATTAAAATAAAGCTTCATGCACTCACATATGGGTGTGGTGTGCATAGTTTAAACCAATCCATGATAATTCAACAGTAAAATAATCATATTTTAGAGCTATTTTCTAGACTATTTTAGACACAATGTTAATTTAAAAATTAGTTATAATTTTCAAAATGTAACCAAAAGCAACTAGAAAATTCTAAACACATCATATTAAAAACTAAAAAGAATAATTTTGAAATAAAAAAGTTCAATTTGAAAGTTACTATCATATTATATACTACAATGTTGCAAATGGAAAATCATAGTTATATTAAATATTGTAGAATTTGTAAATACTAAAAATTGATCAGGACAAGTCTTTTTCATTTTGTAATTAAGCACTGGTATTACTCCTGTATAAGGCAATAATTAGACACCTCCAGCTATATTCATAATCAAAGTAATTTTTTTTCTTGTCAATTTTAACTTGCAAGAATATGTCAACCAATACACTTTTAGTATCTAGATGTGCCAATTGACCAATCTGTGTCAATGTGAGAAGCATAGCAATGTTAATTCATTACAGTACACACAGTTGATTCAAAAACTGTATTATTCCTGTTGATATTATAAAAATATATTGTCCATTTTCTCATACCATTTACAGCATGAGAATGCAATTCTATTGACCCTCAGCAAAAATTATTGTCTAGCTAGACTGTTTGAAGAATGTAGCAAAAACAACTTCAAAACACTTTTATTAGGAATATGGCTGCTGGCATCGGAGCAGTTCTATAAGTCAAGAGCTATTTAATTTTCATAGTTTTTATGTAAACTTTAAAAAGTATATTTCAAAATTATACATGTTACCATACTTCAAACTAGTAATGCTGAAGTGGATTTAAGATGCAGAATAAACAAGTTTGATATGTATTCCCTATATACTTGTATGCACATGTTATATGAAAGATACAATAGAAAAAAAGTACTGTTTAAAGTGCCCTTTTATAAGTATAACATAATTCAAATAAAGTGGATAACAAAGTCAAAACTTTGAATGACTTAACAATAACAAGGCCAATTTCTTATTCAAAATCAAAAATTCCAAAAGTGTATATATAAATTAACAACATTATTAAATTAGTTTGTAATAGTTAAATGCATTTCCTACAATATATAAACTAGTTAAAACAGACTTGAAAGAATCAGATAAAATAGTACATTACATAAATATTCATAGACAGACATCTATATAGAAAAAGGAGCATAAAATATGAAAATTTCAGGTACATTTTCATATAAATAAGTTAAAATTAATATGTATATTACCAATATTTCATTGCAATAAAAAATAATAAGGGAAATTGTACTTAAATAGGAGGTAGGGGTTACCAAATATATACACAACATCCTTAAAGTTTTCCTCCCTATGCCCATATTCCCTGCATTAGCCAAAAGAAGTTTCAGTGATTTACAATGCCTCAAAATGTACCTCAGAAGTACAATGACTGACAATCAACTCACTGGTCTGTCATTGAGACATTTGTGTTAACAATGTAATTAAACAATTTAATGTTAGTGTCCATCATTGCACTTCTTATATAAATGAGTTCTTGAAATACCCAAATTCTTGACATTATTTCCACAGTAGCACATATTACATATATAAATTATATTTCTTTAAATGTGCCGGCTTTTATTGTTGATTGATAATTGCTTTATAAAATGTTACCTGTTTCAATCATTATTGTGTCAACCTATACTTTTAAAAAATAAAAATACATTCATGTTTCTTATATTACCACCTGCACTTTACATAACTATTTAAAAATATATTTATTAGTATATGGTGCACATCTAGAAATTACTGTATACTTTTTGGAAGGCTGTGGGCAGGGCTGTACATATTTTCTATGGACAACCAAGGACCTGTGGGGACTTTTGGATTATGGTTAACCATCACATTCATCAAACTGCTACTACTACTCTAGAGCTGGAGGACATGTTACAAGGATGCAAGTTTTGGGTCTCTATCAATACAACAATCTTCCTTTCGGGCTTTTGGTATCGCCCAACATCATTCAAGGCGCCATTGATGGAATAATCAGTGGGATTCTAGGTGTTTGTGTATATCAGGACGACATGATCATTTTTGGCAAGACGGTGATGGGTCATCATTCTTTTCTATGGCAACTTATTCAGGTTCTTAAGTGGGCCAATGTGCAGATAAATGGAAAGAAATTCATCTTCAATGTATCTTGGGTTTTTACAGTTCTACAGTCGGTTCATACCTCACTTTTTGGACTTGGCTAGACCCTCATTTAGCTTGTTGGTGCAGAACGAGTTAGAATGTACAACAAAGGCAGACAAATCTCACAAGGCACTCATCGACACAGTTCTTCATGGCAAGGTTCTGTAAAGTTTTGTGGTCGCAAATGCTTCCGAGTATGCTTTGGGAGCCACATTGGAACAAGAAGGATGGCCAGTTATCTTCATCTCATGTCGACTGTCAAAGGCAGAGAAAAACTATTCCTAAATGCAGAAGGAAGCTCTCGCGGTCTTTTGGATAGTCAGAGGACTTCACAAATATATTTTCAGGTTAAAATTCACAATCATTATGGATCACCATGCGCTCAAACACATCTACAGTCCTGAGATGTCTATCGGTAAGGCAACATCAGCGATGGTTGTTGGAATTATCTGCTACACTTACACATTCCTCCATTGTGTTCAGAGGTGCTGCTGCAACATATCCACAGGGGTCACTTGGGAAGAGACAAAATAAAGTTGATCTGTTGATGGCCTTCAATCAATCAAGACATAAACATTATGTGAGGGAATGCAACAAGTGCAAGTCAAAGCCGAGAAATCTTGCTTATTGTGCTCCATTCCTTTAGAAATATTATGCGCTTGTTGTGGAGGTCACATTCAGCAAGTTTTTAGAGGTTTTCTTCAGTGTCTGCATCATTGGAGTTCACCAAGATGGCGCTTCGATGTTTCTTCTCAAGGGAGGGAGTGCCGCAGGTATTAGTCATAAACATTGGGACTCACTTCATGGCAGAGCATCTTCAATGTTGGCGGATCAAATCAATTGGGTGTTACTCGGTTTTTACAGCTCCTCGACATCCATGTTCCAATGGAGAATATGGTGAAAATACTGAAGACTGCGGTTAGAACAAACTAACCAAAGATGTTTATGGATCTCAATCCATGCATGGACAACTTCCTCATACAGTACAGGAATGCAGTTCACTCTACTACAAAGAAGACACTGGCGGTGCTGTTCAAGAGAAATCACATTTTTACAAGGCCATGTGAGGGACTCATGTTGGTACATCTGGGGAATCGCATGTTTTACACAATGGATCGTTTAGATGTAACAGTTCACCGTAGACATATCGACCAATATTTTATACAATAGACATATCTTCGGAAGATACTCTGGACAATGATATGGTGCATTCTGATCATTGGCGGCCCACTCCAGTGGTAATAGATATGGTATGGACATATGCCAGGTATGGATATACCAGATGAGGAGACACTGCCGATTATGCAATCAACTCCAATCTGGCAGAGTACTTGCATTAGAAGACTTCCTCTCAAGTTTCGAGAACAAGGCCAAGAGGGAGGAGTTGAGATGGGAATTCATGTGCCTGCTTAATCAAAGTTCCCGCCACATTTAGCAATTAGAACAGTGTTGAACTTAATCTATTTATTAAGTATATATTCTTGTTCCTATTACATTGACGTATCTATTTATGTATATATAGTTTGTGCACTTTACTCTTTTGTTTATCTGTGCTAATAATTGAATACTGTTAACTTCGCTCACACAATAAACTAACCAATCATTCTCATACAATTCTGTGGGTTCTTACTAAGAATACTTACGAAAACCTAACTGCAGTAAAAACTTTAAATTGTAGCATAATATAACACCTTCCAATTGACAAAATCCAAGTGACATAGCTTGTCAAGAATGAGAATACAGCACTTTACAGATCAACAGATAACAGCACAAATGAAATCCATGTTCTTTAGCAATACACAAAAACTTTTGGCTTTACATTGGCATGTTCTTCAGACCCAAACATTCAATGTGGGACCATCCACTACACTTGTTGGAACAGACCTGTATCAACAGAAAAATAGAAATAAGAAAAACATAGATCAGGAGTTGTGGAATTTAACTGCAATAAATAATAATAAAAAAGAATACATATATTAGATATATTGTTTTTGCTCCGAAAACAGCTTTAGCAATGAAAAGAAAAGAAAAAGAGCATTTGTAGGTTATAAGTATAATTTCACAAATTTTCGAACCTCTGGTTCCTAGTCATGTGACTTACATATGGAGATAAACCAGAAAATAAATTTGCTATATACACAAAAAATAAGGTTGTGTAATGTGTAGTATAATGTGTAATAATGGGTAATGTGTAGTATAATATTAAAATGATTTTGATAATGGAGAAAATTTAATCAAAAGAAATGCAGGTAGAATGTTTATCAAATAAATGGATAGAAAGTTATTAAGTGATTCACATTCAGTTTTGCTGTTGAGAGAGGGTGAATAATGTGTGATGTTAATGGTTCCTTTAAAACGGGAATTGATTTATGGTCCTTGGCTAGAATATATAGTAACACTGAATTTATTGCTGCATACTCTTGTGTGTCTGTAGATAGAGGAGTTGGGGTTACAAAGGTGCCTGTTATATTGTTTGTGTAGTTCTTGTATAATGCTTGTATTCCGGGTGGCACTTGTCACATTTAATAAAGTAGACACAGTTTTTGCTAAGGCACAGGCTTACTAAATAAATTACAAATCGGTTGGGTCTTACTTTTCTGCAGGGTGCTTCATAGGGTGAAAGATTTTCTGTAGATGTAAACAGAGCAGTATGATTTGAAAATTTTGTGTATTTTAATATTAATATTTTTTGATGTATGGAAAGTGGAAGTAAGCTAGTTTTGTGGTTGGTTGTGTCTGGGGGGTGGTTCTGTTATTCCTGGTGGCAAGGATTTTCTTGCCATCAATTTTGCTATAGCTGTTTGAGAGTGAGAGTAGGAGGTTCTCAAAATTTTACTTCATTTTTGCTTGTCTTCATCATGTGTGCATCTGTTTAATCTTCTCACCATTTTGTTGTGGGCAATGTTGTATTTGGTTCTCATTGGAAGTGCTGAGGCTACATGTGTAAAGAGTGGGGGTTTTTGGCATCTTTTTAGGAGAAATTAAAAGTTACTTGTCCTTGTTGGTCATTATGGAATTTAAAGTCCAGGAGTGAAAGGGAATTATCTGGCCAGGGATACTCGATCCCGAACTTAATATATCTGTATTGATTGTTGAGGGCTTCGAAAATCGTATTGGCTTTATCTCAGTTAGTAGTGACAATACATGTGTCATTGACACATCTCCTATAGATAGAGATGTTTTGACCAACAAGGACATAGCTTTTTCCTAATCGCCCATGGTTATAAGGTGCGAATGTTTTTTTGGGTTATAGTTAATTTTAACTCAAATAAAACCTGATTTTGAGTTGAGAACCCATCTCCAACCAACAAATTACCAAAGTACCCCCAAAAATTATCCCAATTCATCTGACATTTCCAGAATGCCAGAAATTTCCGGAAGCATAGAATGCCTTGGCCAACAAGTAATTTTTAATTTCTACCAAAAAAGACACCAAAAAACCCACTCTTCACACATGAAGTCTCGGCAATTCCACTGAGAATATAAAATTGTAATGCTAAACTTGTTTAAAACATTAGTAGAGACAATGTAATGCTATTAAATTGTCATAAAATGTATAATTTCGTAAAAAAAGTCTGGACTGTAAGCGAATTTATAATTATTTTTGTTTTAATTACTCGCTATCCACTTTATCTTTCTTTCAATGGCGTTTAGAATATAAAATGTTAATGCTAAAATTGTTCAAAACATTACTAGAGTATACTATGATTTAAATATGTTATAAAATGTATACTTCCCAAACCGTCTGGACATAAGAAAATGTATCATTATTTTCATTTCAAATACTCAATATCCCACCTCATTTTTCTTTCAATGTAGTTTAGAATAAAAAAATAAACACTAAAGTTGTTAAAAACACTAGTAGAGAGCATGTAATATTTTTAGATTTTCATAACATATATAATTCGCAAATGGTACAGATATTAAGCGAATTTATGCATTTAAAATAAATATTTAATTTATGAAAAAATTGATTTTATTATAACTTTTATTGCCTGATGGTTCATGAACCACCTGGACCATTTTAGACTGTTTAAATGTTTGATTTCCACCTGGACAGTTCACAAACCATTGGAATTTGTTTACCATCACCAACATAGACACTCTTTTTCAAACCATACACTACTAATGTTTAACGAAATGTTAGAGAAAAATGCCTACCATTAATAGGTTTGCAAACTATGAATGTTAGACATTTAATGTTTAGAACCTTATACTTATAAGCCTACAGTTTAGATACAACATTAGTCATCTAATGTTTATACTTTTAATGTACCTACAAATATGTTTCATCATATATGCTTATTTATTATATTCACTTAAATAATAAATGATAGAATGTTTTTGAACAGCAGCTAGTCTGTTTAATGAAATGTGCTGTCCAACCAATTATAAGATTTTTTAACAAATACAGGTAAGTTAAATCAATGTGCATTGCTCAACAGGCTATGCCTATTCTAATTTTAAAATAATTTATGTATTTAATCATAAGTAAGTTATTTACAATCTCTATCAGTGAGTTATAAGATTAAATATAAATCAAAAATACTACTTACTGGTCATTTACATGTTGTCTATTACCAATAAATATGTCTATTAGCAAATTTGCTGCCTAGATGTTTGTAATGGACAAATGTAAAAAGTAATATAACATTTGATTTCTATATTCTTGATGACTCAATAATGTTTTCAATCTTATTTATAAAACTGGGTGAAATTGTGAAACATGTGCAGAAACCCAGCTTTGTTGAGCATATAAATTTGAATTTAGCAAGATATATCTAGAAATATCTATACATATATTCATATATAAGTATTTTATTCAAAAACCAGTTAAATTTACCTTATTTTTTTACAAATATATTTATTAAATATAATATATATATATAAATATATTACCATAACAAATCTTTACTGTTATAGTTTAGATATATTTTTTATTTTTAAACCTAAATATTTATTTTAACTAGTTCATGAAAAATCAATAAGCACCAGTGCCATGTTTTTTTATGATAGAGTGTAATTTAAAAAAATTTTGAAACAAATAATACCATTTTTATAACAAAAATTTATAATTGCACTGTCATTTCCAGGTGAGTTATAGAGCGATGATGTGTAACAAGAGGGTATTTAAAGACATACTTTTAGAACAAACCCTTCTAATATTTCAACCAGTATTATAAAGATTATTAGGATATAGCTGAGCTACTTTTTTTAGTTTTAATACTCATGGTACAGTGTGTATTTACCTGTAATGGGTTAGGTAGTTCAATATAGTATATAGTATAGGCATCCATAATGATTGTAATATTATTGAGCTATGTTTACATAACATGTGCAGAGACCCAGCTTTGTTATGTGTAGTAAATAGGTTATATCTATATAGGAATGTCTATAAATATATTTATAGAAGTATTTTATTCAAAAACCAGTTAGATTTTCCCTCCTTTTTACAAATATTGATTAAAATATTTATTGAAATTAGTTTAATGAACATACAATATATAGTAGCGTAAAAATTTTCCAATATATATTTTAATTATCTTTGTTTATAATATAATTTTGAGTTAGAAATTATAATTTTTGATAAAATTTTGGATTATGATATTTGTTTATTAAATATCCAATGTATTCTCCTTTTATTGTTGTATATTTAAACTAAATTTTATGCAGCACTTACCATTTAGTCGCAAATATAAATATCTACTGTTTAACCTTTGAAAGCATTTACCATTTAGGCAAATATAGATGCCTACCATTTATACTGAAAAATGCTCTAAATATTAGGTGCTAAGTCAACTAAATGGTAGATGCATCTGAACGTTAAGCAATTGTGCCTACCATTTAGCAAATTTTTTTAGTAGTGTATTGATTAAAATATGCATTAACATCAGTTCAGCAAACATTACATTATTTTCATTAGTATAACTATATACATAAGTATATTTTCCAATATATTTTAATTATGTTTGATTAAAACATAATTTTGAGCAGAAATTATAATTTTGGATAACATTTTGGATTATGATATTTGTTTATGAAATATTCAATGTATATGTTAGTGATGGAGTGCAAATTTGGACAGTTCGTGAATCGGCCAGGTGGATTAGGAATCTGTGCTCCATCTGGCCAGTTCGCAAACTGTCCAATGAAATTAAATACTAAAAACATAACCATTCACTATTATTGGGATATAAATTTTTTAGATATAAAAATAAATGTACAGCTACAAGGAATAAAATATATGGATAATATAGAATTATATCATGATATACTTTCAATTCTATATAATTCCATAGTTAACAATTTCTGATCTGTCTGGACAGATCACAAATATAAGTAGAATAAAATTTTAGTTGAATTATAGTTACTTGAAATGACAAAAAAAATGATTAATTAGGAAGAATATTATGTATATAGGTGTATTCGATTATATAAATTTAATATGACAACTAATACAATTTTTATATTACATGAATTAAAAATATAGAAATATTAATAGTATTCTTAATGCGTCCGATGGATCGAGAATGTTTGACTAAAAATTCTCATTTCGTGAAATATGATGTAAAAATAATATGCAGAGTTTTTTAATTATTTCTATACACATGGAAATAGAAAATATATGTATT
>JAUZND010077679.1:0-16376 GCA_034780555.1 Coelogynopora nodosa | reverse complement strand
ATGTGTTCATGAATCTTATTTATTGGATCGGACATTATTATTAATTGTAATATGTTTATTTTTTGACTATGTTTACTGGTTTTTGTTTCTTATAAATAAAAGACTATTATTAATAAAAAATAAACAAATTTCATTAAAAAAAAATATTGAGTTTACCAACATAAAACGAAAGATTGCCGACATTACTATTAGTATTAGGTAAATTAGAAAAAATTTAAATGGCTAAATATAAGCCACATTTTGGTTTATATTCAACCACTATAATTTGTAGTGTATAATTGTTAGAATACACATACTTTATTTAGCCCTTTTTCCTGTACCAGAGGCAGAGATGAAAAAATTAGGTTATATTTTACTGTGTTTGTGTATGAATTTACATAATTTATTACCTGAATATAAGATGTCTCTTTAGAATTTTGAAGGATACTGGGATCAAAAATAAAGTTAACTCACAAATAATAAGTCAATCTATGAATGAGTTAACTCACAAATGGGTTACTGTATTAATGTATTTCATTAATAATTGCTATTTTTGGTATGTATTACTATTGTGCATGCTTCTGGCATCTGCAATGCCAATGAGATTTTAATTAAAACTATTGGTGTGATAATTACGAATTTATAAGCCCTCAAAGTTTTTTAAAACCGCAATGCTCCTTAGCTGAAATACTGCATTCGCCCCGGATTAAAACCATTTAAATAATATAAAATTATTAATTAACTGAAGAATTAAAGAAAATGCTATTATTATTAATATACTCACCTACCAAAAAGAATTATTACCCAATACATTATAAATATTACTTAATACTGAACTATTCTGAGTAAATACTGCGAAATATTAATATGTATTCCATACTCATAAGCCGTTACACGTGGCTTAGTTATGACATAATTCACAAAACTTACCTACAACCAATGTGTCATCGGGGATTTCTTCGACAAAGCATTTCATTTCTGTCTCTTTTATATGAAAGTACAAACATTCATAGCGTAAAATATAATTAAAAATAAGTAAAACTGTAAAAATGAAATAGTTTCTCATGATAATTAATTATTTACAAAGCCGATGACGTGTTGCAAACATTAAAGCGAAAGTAATACATAAATAGCGCACAAATTTGTTACGCCTAATTTAAATAGTATTTTTTAATTTAATGATATCTTGCAAATAATTGACACTTTTTCTGAACACATTTTTCGTAAAATTTTACTTATAATTATATTATATATATTTTTGTTATATAACGTCATTATATACCTCGTTAATATTAATTTGTTTACATATATAAATGTATAACATACTTGTGGATAGGTAAAGAAAATCTTCTTTGTATTTAAAATTGTTTATTAAAGTCAATGATGATGATGCAAAAATGTAAAATATATATACAGTTTAATAGTAAGAAACATGGGGAACATACTAACTAACAACACTAACTCACATTAATAAGAAAGAGAACACATTATAATATAACACTAAAGTAATTGAGAGTAATATTGTTGTAATTACAGTATACTCGGGAAATACATTCGTGTCCTGGCAACAGTCCGGACTGCAACCTAATATAGAGATGTTGTGGGCCATTGTAAAACGGCGGTTGCGTGCACAGACCATCCCTACAAGGAACCAACTCATCGGCGAAATAATCAAGGTGTGGTTGAGGGATGCCTCAATGACAGAGACCAGCAGAAAATTGGTAGCGTCAATGCCAGATCGGATAAAGGCCGTCATCCAGGCAAAGGGTGGCCATACGAAATATTGACACTTTTCTCATGTATGTATTCCTCAAAACATGTTTTTATATTTTACTACAAATATATAATTTTTGTTTTGTTCTGTTGATTATGCTTAAGAATACTAATTATTATTCATTTATTAACTCCGAAACCATAAAAAATTGAATAGTTTTTAAGTTTTATTCTTTAATTGTTAAATAGAAACAATAAAGTAGATTTTTTACAAGGGTGACTATTAATTTGTCTCCTACTGTATTACATTTAGGCTCTCCGTAATATTTTAGAAACTGTGATTATAACCACAGATATAATATAAGCCAGACATGTTCTGTAATCCATGTATAGCTTATCATTGGTGTATTGATTAGCCAGTAATTTAACCTGTAGGCCTACATTAGATTCAGCTTAGTTTTATTTAATAAAAAATTTTACAGCTTTATATTGTAATTAAATCTTTTTATTTCATTTTGGATATCTACGTTATCATTTTGAATAGTTCCGTAATTATCTCAATAGGGACTTTTTTCTAATACAAATTTTGTAATGTCTTATGAAAATAATATTATTTTTATTGTCTAACGTTAGTATTTTTAGATTTATATACTTTTCCTACTATGTATATCATTGATCTGTATACTTTTATTATACGCGTTGTATAATTATATCATTCTTTACTTTTATTCGGACTATAACATATATTTTACCATTTATATCGTGTATTTCTGAGATGATTAGTTTTACATTACATTTCATGTCAAATTGTTTGTTCCATGCACTTACATGTAGGACCTTATTTATGTAATATATTATTATTTAGTATAACTGTCACATTTGTTGATAAAACTGATTCTATATATATGTCAATTAAATTTATATGTATTATAGGCATGTATATACGTTTAATATACGCAAACCAATAACTCTGATTTGTTTGTATTGGTTTGTTAAATTTCAAAATGTCAATTTTGTAATACTGTTAGCAATTAATTTGTATATGTATGTATACACTTTATAGTTTTATACTATATTGTATATACAGTTTTTATTAAAGTGCAAAAATGCTATTAGAGGTACTGCAATTTCATCAATATGTATTAGTGGAATTTTGCACGTTGTGTTCTTTAATGTATTTTAATTTAATTGGCCTCGGGTTAAATATATTAGTGAATAATTTTTAATGTAGGATGCTAATTAAACTGGCTTTAAGGTGGAAATTATTGCATTTATTACAGAAGGTTGTAAATTTCCAGACGTGTTTTTTAACTGTTTAACAGACCTACAGGTACTCTTTTTACATAATAAAGGCCCACTCAGACTCTCTTTATTATGCTGAATTTGATCCCTGATTTCAATTTCGTTTATTAAATCAGTATTAATTCAAATATTATAAACCGTAATATAGATCGCAATATGTCTAAACACTAATGAGTGGGGTATTCGGTGTTTTTGAACAAACGAAATTGTTTCTGATTAACTTTAGAATAGATCGCATTTAAGAATATTAGATCCTGCGCAATTTAATGTGCATTTTATTTAAATTTCATACTGAAGTACTGAAAACCGCCTGCAAAAATGTTTAGACTATATTTTAAAATTAGGTGCTATAGCAAGGAGGGAGTCCGGATATCCTCCGTATAGACCCGTGCCTGAATTACACCACTGAATTGATAATGAATATAAATATTTTTTTATCTAAAAAATAATACTCGTGATTCTACACGCATCTTACAAATTCGTTAAGATTAAATTTAATTAAGACTCTTCCGAAAAGTATACAAAACGTTTCAGTAATGAGAGCGTCACCGAGTAATATTAATGAAATATTATTCTATATACCATGCCATAACTTTTTGTTAGATAAAGAACCAAATTAATTCGTTTGGGGTCGGTTTATATAGTCAACAAGTAAATATATTAATTCTAATTTTACTAGTTCAAAATAATTCGTTTTTTAAATTTTATTAAATATAAGCGACTATCATAATATCATAATAAATATTACTATGTATCTTAATAGTATTCTACAGAAGTAATGAATATATTCTTTTTTCATTATTTAATTAATTGCAATTTATTTATATAAAATGTCTACACAAAACTAATATAAGTTCTTTTATAATAGACAATAAAATAAATAATACACCTTTACCTATTTTACTTGATTATAACACAAACAAAATATTAATATAATTTATGCTGTAATAATATCAATAATATATAATGTATGGTTAAGTAAATAATTTAATTAATAAACTAAATTTTATAAATTAATAATATTATAATGGAATAAATACCATTTTAACAACAACACATAAATATAACACAATTGTCATCATTAGTATAACTTTTATGAACATTTAATCAGTGATCTTACTGATAAAATTGAGTTTAATACCGAAAATGGTTTTTAATATGAATCAATTAGGATGATTATTCTTTAAAAAGGCGGCCTCTCTAGTTTTTTCCTAATTGTCCATTTTAAATAATAATAATTTTCATACTGACGTAATACGAACTTACATCAAAAGTGTAAAATATATTTTGACATCATAATTGAAAAAATAACTATCAAAAAGTCTGAAAAATTCTTTTAAATTATTATCCAAGGAATGTCTTAAAGACAGATCTCATAATTATAAAATCAAAAAAATATATAAAATAGACGTATATATGAAATATATAATTTTTAAATAAATATGTTGTATAAAATTTTTAAATATATAAAATATGAACATATTACTATTTATTATTCATTTAAAATTTATTTACAGAGAATAGATAAGATCGTTTCAATTTTGTAATGTTACTCATTTGAATACTTTTCAGATTAAAGCCTAGATTGAATTGAGATTCAGATTGAACATATAACTCCTGAATTTTGCTACTGTTATTTGTGCAATAGCATTACAACTTAATATATTTATTTGCCTTCTGTTGAGTTTCTCATGTTCTGGTTCTGTAATATTTGCAGCCAATTACCAACTTTCTCCTGTCCAATTCTGTCAAAAATTACAATATGAGTGATTTCGCAACTACTATTATCTATAAATGACTGGAAAATAAATTGCATATTGATTTCCGCGCAATGATCTTGAGAATAGAATAAATAAATAAATCAATAAATTCTGTGAAATAGACACACGAATAAAGTGCACAGTGTTTTAACTAACATATAAAATGTACTCATTGTGCATATCTTTCTCTATAAATTAACACAGAATATTTTATCTATACGCAATTATATAAATAATTAACAAGAACTAACAAGAATTTTGAAATGGGAACTACTACATCAACCCAGTATATGTCAGTTTTTCAAACACAAAAAGTGACACATGAATTTCGAACGTTTTTTGGTAAGTGTTGAACATCTTTAAAAAAGTATACATCTGTGTTTTTAATATTCACTATATATTAAAAATACAATATTGTATAAATAATGAAATTGTTATGAAAACTATTCGCGATGTGCGTTTAAAATCATAGACAAGTATTGTTTTTTATTTAACAAAGATTATAGTTTAAAAATTTTTAATGCATACATATGGAAAAATATTATATTTTCAAAATGAAATATATCTGATATGCGCTCAGCTCATTTATTTTAACATGTAAATAATATATACATGGATACATATATAAAATGTAATAGTTTTTCTATATGTTAATTAAATCGATTATAGGCTGCATAGATATTACAATATAATTTCTGAAATTATAACAACAAAAAAGAAGAAAAATCGTTATATTTTGAATAAAGCAATGAAAAATATTTGTAACCTTCTGACTTTGTTTAATTTTATAAATTGATTTGATGCTACATTCCTAGTTTTCAATATATGTATATAAGGTATATATTTTAATAAAATGTTGTCCATTGTTTATTAATATTAAAGAATCTATATAAAAATGAAATGGCTACAGTTTTCAATTAAGTATATGATAATATCCAGTACCCACATTTATTTAACTTCAGTATTTTTGTGTCTATTAAATATTTCCCTTCATCTAGTCAACATTGTTTTCGCTATTTGGCATTAAAATTTATATTTATTATATTTAACTCTTAAAATTGGTGAAAAATAATTTAAAACTTTCAAAAGTACGTATAACTATTATAGCTATAATAATAAATATTGTATGAATTGTTTTATTACGACTAATAGCTGAATACAATATCCTATCATTTAATTCAGATTTTAACCATGATGGTCGACTAACATGGACAGATTTTTTGGAAGCGAAAGAGGTAATTTTGATATTTTTTGTAATTTTGTATAATCCTAATTATTCCCACGAATGAACATAACGATTACATTTCAGAAAGTATGCAACATGTCTGGTTGGAAACCTGATTTTCCTCAATACCAACATATGGACAATCTTTTTAAAAATTTGTGGCAAAAGCTAACAAATACAGTTGATGACGACCATAATGCTGAAATTTCGGAACAGGAATGGGTAGGCTTACGTATGTTAACAGAAAGAAATAGTATTTTATTACTGGTATAAATTTACATTTCAATCGAACACTATGCAGATTTTTTCATATAAATTTGCTAAATATATTTTATTGTGAAATTTTATAAAGTCGTTAGTTGTTCAAAAATGGATTCTAAACTAAAATATCTTCCCAATCATTTTAATATTTTTTATTAAAGATTTAAATATTTTTTATTGAAGATTCAAATATTTTTTATTGAAGATTTAAATATTTTTTATTAAAGATTTAAATATTTTTTATTGAAGATTTAAATATTTTTTATTGAAGATTTAAATATTTTTTGATGAAACCATAGTTAAAACATGTTCAACATGACTGAAAATCCACAGTAAGATTTAACTGGTATAATTTAATCAATATTACTTTAATCAAACAAGCGCATTTTTTAATTGACAAAAACACATTTTTAGAATAACTCTTGTATATTATCAAATGCTAAATACTAATTTTGTGGGTTAAATGTTATAAAAATGTATGTTATCGACCATCTTTTCATTATATACAATAGTTATATATAATTATAACCATCATAAATTATAATTATAATTATAATTACTGCAAAATTATATATATATTTATTTTGGACAAATAACAATGTTATTGATGTTCTACTATTAATATGTTACAAATAAAAAAAATTCAATCTAAAATATTCAATGTTGTGGTCAACATGTTAAAATTTATATAAAAATATGAAAAGTAAAATATTTTAAAAATTATCGCCGATTAAAAATGGCAATTTAAAAAAGAGGATTTTTCGCAGTTTCGTTTTACAGTTGATTCGTAATTCGTAATATCAGGGTAAATGCTTATCTGGGCAGGATAATCGGCCGACTTTGTCTTTTTAGATTAATGTTTGATTGAATTAAAAACTGTTTTAAATAAATACGTTTTGAAGGAAGTCTATTATTATTTGTTTGCTAAATGCGTTAGTGATGACATATTATTTTTAATGAATTAATTGAAAACTATTATTTCTTTATTTTGTGATTGTTGTAATATTTGATACATACATAATTTGTACAGTACATTTATTTCTTGTGTTGTTGAATAAGTATATGGTTACTTATCAGTGATTAGATTATAGTTTGTAGTTATAATGTATTTTCTGTCATTGTTTGTAAATAAATATTATTGAAATATTTAAGAATAATACACAATAAGTATAGTTTAATTATATTACTAATAAGCGTACAGTTAAACTAAATTTGTTTGTTGAAACCAATTTTCTTCCGTTGACAAGATAAATATTGGAAATTCTTTACAATGTTCTATAGGCCTATATATATATATATTTTACGAGGAACATTAAATTGTCAAATTATAAATCATTAATTCTGAGCGTATTACAAATAAATTCATTGTCTTTTTGTTAATCTTTATATTCATTATTAAAATCAACTGAATGTAAAGATCAATATATTATAAGCGATATTTTGCTTTTTATTACAGTATCAACTTCAGTAATTATCACTATTTTTAACGATATCATATAATATAAATATATAAATAACGAAGTTATTTATTAGGCGTGCAAATATTTTCACCAATTCTTCTTCACTAAGCAGCTACATTAGATAATGATATAAAAATTAGAAACAAAGGTTTAGCATTATTGCACATATTGCATTAACAAAAAGCACAAAAGAAGTTAGAAAACAATTACATTACAATAATGAAAACAGATCAATACCACGGACACACGTGAAGGGAGTTATTGGAAACTACACCAATAAATACTGCAGAGGGGGTTAGAAGGGTAAAAGTAAACAATAGTTTATTTACGCTAGTTTCAATGTTGGGGTTTGTATTGAGTAACTGAAAAGAGTTTCGGAAATGGAGAGATTTATTTATTTAGTGGATTAAATTTAAAAAACAGAAAAAATATTGAGAACAATGTTGTGAATTTACGATTTAGGACAAGAAAAAAGGGAAGGCTGTATAACATCGACAAAGGTAATAAATAACAGACAACTGAAATAACATCGAATCTAAATAACATCGAACCAGAATAACATCGAATTGGAACAATATCGAACCGGAATAACGTCGAGCCATCGGAATAACTTTGTATCTCTGATTCAAATACTTTTTTTAATAAAAATAATTATATTATAATATGTAGGTATATCTAAAATAAAGACCACAATACTAAGTTTTTAATACAATGCATGTTATAAATTTATAATCCATAGTGGATTGTGCAATTTTCAATAAAATATATATTTTAATATATGAAAATATCAAAAATTCAATACTTCACTTACTTTTTGTTCCTTAAAAAGTTACAGTGATTATTCGAGAAAAGTGTAATAAATAATAAGAGTTCGTAAAAAATGTTTTCTCATATTATATATAATAGAATATATGAAATAAAAATTGCATTACTCTTATAAATTAGTACAATTCGTTTATAGAGGAACGAAATAAAAGTCAATAAAAGTAAATAAAAGTCAATACTAGTTGTCTTTAAAACCATAAGTTAAATTGAAACAATATGGGGGGAGACGGACAGTGGAGGTAGAGGGTGTTTCTAGGACAATCAGAATCAATGGTAAATCTTATAGAATAATTTTTAAAAAGTATTTGAATACCTCGTTAGGACGAATTTTTTCATAAACATAGTATACCACACTAGAAAACTATTTACATATACTTGTAAATGACTATAAATATATTTTCAATGCTATTCCGATTCGATGTTATTCCGGTTCAATGCTATACCAGTCAATTCTATGTTATTTCTGTTCGATGCTATTCCGGTTCGATGTTATTCAGTCGTTCCGAAAAAAGATGTTTGTAGATAGAACTGGTTATCTAAGCATTGTTGTGGTACGATCAAAGGTAGATAACAATATAGAAATGTATTCCTTCACGCTGTAGAGAAAAGACGTCGGCGTCCGATTAACTGATGTAACTAGCGTCGCAATTATACGTCGTTTGAGCGATAATGCGCAGTTCAGATGATGGATAAACACGGGTGACAAATGTTCGCATTTTTTGAAAAAATAAATTAAAATTGTTATCTCCGACCAATGAGTGAAATATGCAGGAAAACATACTTCTTTTCTGGTCCGAAATTTGGTTTGGAGAGGCCGTTTGTTATTACCTGAAAACTAATTAGGATAGTCATTGGAAGACAGAAGAGATTGAATACTCGAAATTTAATATTTTAGTTTGTTTTGGATATATATATTGCGTTAGCTCTATGGAGTAGAGGTTTAAATAAACCAACCTACTTTGTGCCGTCCTGCCACCAAACTGAATCCATTCCATGTAGGTTTACTATAAACGTATGGTCTGTGTGTTGTTGTTTATTCGGATAACCAGGACGTCAAGGAAATGTAGTTTGATATTCTTTTCAAATTCATGTGTGGAGGATATATTCGGTTGAGCGTTGTTAAATGTATAGAGAAATTGATTCATTTCCGCAATATCCGAAACAGGAGGAATGAATTATCAACATAATAACGATAAAATGAAGAAAACTGATGGATTGAATCAAATATTAAGGTTCGAATATATCACGTGAAGATATTCTTGGTTAGTTGGGGGCCTAGGGGCTCATTGTTGGGACTCCATCAATGTGGTGAAAAAAGCATCATTAAACAAAAATTATAGGTGAACAGATTGTTTCATCCAATTCTATAAATGAACAACAGATTCAACCGTGTGTTTCTTTTACCTGAACCGCGCATTATTGCTAAAACTTCGCCTCTTTGATTCTTAAAGCATATGCAAACCAAACGCAAATCGATGTTCTGCAAAAAGTTGATTACGTTCATTTCAATGAGCCTATTTCTACTGAGCGCAACGGTAACCTCAGTAACCCAGACTGTATGAACTTGTCGTGAACAAACAATAGCTATCTGAACTTATCTCCACAATCTATGCGTGACACCGGGTTAAAGTAGTTAAATAGATATTGTGCGTGGTATGTTCATATGTATGGACATATATATCTATATAGCCATAATAGCACATGGTATTTCGTCGCGTCGCGTCGCGCTTAGTGAGGACTAACATTAATGTTTGTCTCTATAGAGTGAAGGAACGCATACATACATATGTGGTTGTCTACCTCTTGTTATCCCGCAAAAGGTGGTCAGATAACCAGTTCTCATTTTTTCAAATTCATTTTTTTTTGTCTTAATTCCTTCAAAGGCAACATTTTTCTTAATCATTTTTCTGCTTTTAAAATCTTAGATTTTGAATGCTCTTTTCATTTATTACTACAAACGCATAATTTGCATCAAGCGCGAGTTTGACTATTGTTTACAGTTGTTTAATAGTCACATGCCTAATAAATACCTATGTTATATATTTCTTTATAAAATCGTATTAAAAAGGAATACATTTATTATTAGTTAATATTATTTCTAGTATTTATTTTACATATCATAATTATACAATTATACAATATTATAATTATTTAACTAAGTCTACACGTGAAAAGCTATTATTTTATCAATATTTAGTCATAACAAGGTACTTGTAAGCTCTATTATAATTTTTGTCAATATACTATAAATTTGTTCTTAAATTTAGTGTTCCATGTGGGATGCATTTTTCAAGAAAGTTAAGACAGAAGAGTTGGAAGCTGAAAAGGAGAATAAAGAATACATTTTTGAGATTCCTCAGTGGTTAGAAAACTATATTGAATACAAATACAATCTTTTGGATCGAACAAGTTAGTTTACAATTACATAATAGATATTTATCCTGTTTGAATAATAAATTTGTGTAAATTTGTTGCCTATTTTTTCATTTCGTACTAATTCACGAAAAGTATTTTTTACGCGGTCGTTTTAGTTATATTTAATTGCAGTAAATAATACAAATAATTTTTTTTTATTATGTTCAGATTGTATTAATATTTTATTGGTGATGCTAATTTATATATTTTTAAGAGAATAAATTGGAACAGATAAGTGCGTTTCGTGTTAACGAACTAATATTGAAATGATGCACCTTGCATATTTTAAAGGTTTGCTTAGTATAACATGTACAAGTAACATAATATCAATTTTTATAAAATGTGTTTATACAGATATAGCATAAAGTTATTATCATAGATATTTATAGGTCATATACTATAGAGGTATACTAAGTGAAATATTATAGTATTCTATTATTTAACCGTAATATTCTACCAATATTGTCCATAAATATATTTAATATTATTTATTATCGTAATTATTAATGTAATTTAAATTGTAGTAATATTTATTATCAATAAGTATACGGTAAAGAATTTTTTTAAGTGTTTCTTTTATTTAAAAATGTTTAAAAGAATTATTGTTATAATAACTATTTTATAATAAAGTTATATTCAGTAAGTCTTTAACATTTCTTTTGTAGAAAACAACATTGTAGATATGGAAGAATATGAATATGTGATGCAAGATTTTGGTGTAAAACCAAAAGAGGCCAGAGCAGCTTTCAGTATGTTTAGCGAAGTATGTATGCGTTTAGCAGTTGTCTTTTGTAGCATTCAGGGCCGGCGGAAGGATGTAAAAAGTGTGGGGGGGGGGGGGGGGGCTGAGATTTCCAATTTGCCGCCCCCCACCGCAATTATTTAGAAATAGTCATGGATGGCCAAAATGTTTGACGCCTCTTATGAAAATATCCCCCCCCTGAAAAGTGGGGGCTACGCCCCCCTCCCTAAATGATCCGCCGGCCCTGACATTATAAAATATTTGATTTATTAAATTCTCCCGCTTTAAATTTTTTTCACTGGAAGAATTATGACGACCTAAAAGGGATAAGTGAGGTATCTTAATTCGTCTTAGATGTTTATTTCGTGCGGTTTTATATGTTATATATAACATAAAATAGTAAATTTATTTATAATTATATTATGTTACTACTATCTGTATATATTATATATATTTTATATTATATTATATTATTATATTTTTATTATAATTATTACATATTTTACTATAATTTTATTCTCTTATAAATTATATATTCCTACGACATACTTATTGTATATATAATTATATATATTTATTGGATAAATAGTATATCTGTATAACATTTTAATCAACGACCTACAAAAATAAGATGACCTTAACATAGTATATTTAAAATAGGAAATATATATATTTTTATTTTTAAAATTTAAATTATGATATGAAACCTATTAAATTATTATTTGAAATTAATTTATAAATATGAAATATAATAAATTAATAAAAACCTACAAGAATATCATTTTACCTTACATTTTAATAACTACATAACTTTGATAACTACATCTTAGATAATATCTTTGTTTTGTATTGTAATTATTTTATTTATTTTTTATTGTTATTTAATTTTTTTTCATTAATTTTAAATATTTGCAACGTTCATTATCACCATTTTAATATGATACTATATTTATAAAACAATTTTTCTTATTGCTCCCAATGATTTTTACCACTCAACTAATCGTCAGATATAAATTTAGATTACTAAATATATTATTAACTATACAAGTATAATGATAAATAAAACTAAGAAATGTTCATTTGTGAGGAATGCAAAAAAAATTTAAAAGTTTTATTACATTTAATAAAAAATATCTGAGATTAACCTTTCATCAAGAAGGCATAAATAATCATAATGTGAAAAATTACAAAAAGTGTTTCATCTCAAAAGTGTTACATCTCAACAATTTAAATACAAGCAAATACAAGACAGATACAAAAATCAAATTCGATAAAGCCTAGACATATACAAAGCAGCTAGTTACTACAAAATGTACAGACGTGTAAATTACAAAAGAATGTACTGTATAATGACAATGGATTCAAACAGATTAAATAATAATGAAAATGTAATAAGTAAGTGAAAAAAATAATTTATGTTACATAATTAAGAAGGAGTTTACTTAAATTAGCATTAAGGAGATATAATAAGTTATTTAGGTTAGACGTTAGATTTGTGCTCTTTTATTCTGATAGCTAAATCTCTGCCAGTTTCACCTATATAGAAAGAATTACAATTAAGACAATTAATTTTATAAACACCCCCATTCGGATTTGAAGAAATAGAATTAGAAGAAAGTTTAGATTTAAGATTGTTAGGGTAATTAAAGACAAGTTTATAGTTAAAAGACGTAATACATATTAAAATTGTTAAAAGAAGTATCATTAGCTATCTAGGAAAAGTACAGATAATATATTCGTAGTAGAAAAATCTATCTTATTATTACGCGGATTGTGAAAAAATTTTCGAGCCTGAAACAAGGCTTTTTTTCAGGAGAAGATTAGAGTAACCTAGATTTCTAAACGAGGAACGGATGTATTTAATTTCGTCATCGACAAACTGAGGACTACAGATTTTGAACTACATTTAATTTTTTGTTAATTTAATGTTTACATTAAAGAGAAAAAAATGTAGGTACGAATTACTGTGAGTAGGTTTGCGGTAAATGTTTAAATTATGAAATTGAATTTTTTAATCAGAAAATCTAAAAAAGAGATACTATTATCAGATTCCCATTCAAAAGTAAATTTTAGAGACGTGTACAACGAATTTATGTAATTTAAAAAATCATTAAGACAAAAAGAACTATTGACAAAAGCTAAAACATCGTCTACGTAACGGAGCCAAAGTTTAGGTTTAATTCCAACAAAACGGGAGCATATCAAATCGATATGTTCAGGAAAGATATTGGCTAAAACTGGAGATAGGATTTCTCATTGAGAAACCAAAAATTTGTTCATAAAACTGACCATTTAAGTTATGTGATTATTTATGTAATAAAATAATAAATTATTAATCATAGGTATGTTATTAATATAAATACGTAGGCTATAATAATGATTTGTCGTGTCATACCGGTCCATACTAATATAAAAGCGTAAGGGGGGCATTATTTGTGAAACTAACCCCACGAAGTGACAAACATTTTTCTAACCTATTGTATATAAAAAATAAATATAACTATTGTTCTTCATAACATTTAGAGTTTAAATTTTACCGTTTGGAATTTAAACTTCTATTAACTAAATATTAAAAAAATACATTCTATTCAAACCCTCAACATCACCGAAAAATAAATAAAAATATAAATAAAAAAGAAGAACCAGAAATTATCAAAGCGATCGTCAAAAAAAGAAACAAAATTTTATAATACAATAATATCAGGATGGTTATTAGTATTAGTATTATTATGGATCATTATTATTATATTTATATACTATTTTAGTATATATACATATACTTATGCTTAAAATGCTTAAATGGTATATTATTTAAAATATATTTATTTTAGTTACAGGTTTTAGTACCTACTGCTCAAACAGAAGTCACCCCACTGTGAAAAAATTTGGTTTCGCCACTGTTTTTTCCCCTTTTAAAACTTTCAAGTTCTTGAAATTTAGTCTTTATAAACAAAGAGATTAATTTCATAAGCTAAAAATGTTAAATTTATTTATAATGCGAAATTTTTATTGTGAACAAATAAACATAAATTTATATTGAGAATCCCATATTTAGGCGAAAATGTGTTCCGATTTTGACTTTTTGAGTTTGTTCAGAATGCCTTACGATAATGCTAGAAATTGCCTTGTATGATACATTATGAAAATGTAAATTTATAACTTGCTAATAACTTGCTAATAACTAATAACTTGCTAATAATAACTAATTCGAGTTATTTAATTGAACCTTTTTATTATTATAATATCACTATAATACATACACTAAAATAGGCTTCTTTTATATATTTTTGAAAAGATATATAACTTAATGTTTTCAATATGATAATTTATATTTATTATATTAAAAAAGTATACAATCATTTATAATAATATTACCCAGTTAGCCAAACGCATCGCCTAGAGGTTGCCTCAACATCGCCTTGGGAGTTGTCTAGACGTTGCCCTGGAAGTTGCATATACGCAAAATTAGTCGCGCGGGTCAATTGCGCCTAGATGTTGCCTAGTAATTTCCAAATACATTTTTTATACTGTAATATGTTATTTACTACTTTTAGTAGTATATGTTACCTAGAATTAGGATTTATAATTTGTACTATCAAAATATTGTTAGATATTTCTATAGTCTAAATGCTACTTTATTGGAAGAGGTATATATTATGACGTTTATGATTGAAACATAAAAATATAATAAACTTAATTTGAATATATAATTTAATATATGTACACTACATTTATATTACATATATTGTACAATAAAAAAAGCACAATGCAACACTGTCGTACAAATGTTGAACAATATAAAAATCATTATAAATATCAACATATTTAAAATGCCACGTTTTTAACCAATCTCAAAATACAAGTAATGACATGTTCCATTTTACGAAAAGTATTCTATAAAGACATATAGTCTCCACATAAATTTTGTACAATATAAAAACACATTTTTTCGAAAGATATTCACTATAAAGGACAAAAGTAATTAAGATATACGGAATCTGAATAAATAAGTATTAAATGGATAAAAAACTATTGTCTATGCAAAACATATATAATAGCTATGGGTTTTTTATCTAACCTCAAATACAAGTATATAAACATGATTATATATCACGAAAAGTATTCTATAAAAAAGATAATCTTCGATAGGCTATGTATATATTGATACCTCATTTAATTTTTTTAAATATTTAAAACAAACCTTTAGAAATGTTCTATGTTGAGGATCATCACTAGAGTCAGAATATTAATTTGGTTGCTTTCGTTTCCTCTTCTTACAGTCCTCAGTAGTTGCCCGTCAGGCTGACTAAAAGTTGATTGTGGAAATCGTGAACGTGCCGAATCGTCAGTTAAATAAATTAAATTAGTCGGGATGTGCTACTAATTGATATTTAATTAATTCATATAGCCTATATTTTAAAGGTCAAATATTTTTAAATAAATGTTTGATGATTTTAGTATCACATATATATCTCTCGAATACTTTCTGTCATTATTATAATTTTTTATATGTAACAACTAAAATACATATTTCTAGATGGCAACCTCGCGGTGACGTTCAAACAACTCCCAAGTATAACGTTATTTTAACCTCCTCGCGGCAACCTCAGTAGTAGGAAAGGATCTTTTATACTCCACCCCCCCCCCGAAACCGAAACTAAATCTAAAAATAGAAATGAGTTATCCCCACCCCA
>JAUZND010077668.1:0-16378 GCA_034780555.1 Coelogynopora nodosa | reverse complement strand
GCCAATACGGCCAAGGGAGGCCTCCCCATCCCGAACACCCGCAGGCCAAGGTGCGCCTGACACTCTTGGAGCCAATGCTCCAGAGTCTCCTCCTCCTCCTCACATATGTCGATTGTCGCTGAGGTGTCTTCTTCTGTCATCTAATCTAAAATAATTAAAAAACAAAACGTAAATAACTAAATAATAGCGCTATGCATTCCAATCACATAGATCTTTATCAAGCAAAATAGCATCAAATCTAGTTACAAAATCATTTATATAGCATATACAACCATGGAGGAAAGATTCAAGAGACAGTCAACGTTTAAAGCCAAGTTTTAGAAATCGCTATTATTCGTTTATATACATTTAAACAGAATATTGATTAACATATTCCATTCCAATTTATACATTATTTTGTTATGGCAATTGTATATATAATCATCTCACGTAAAATGTAAAGTTAGACGATATAAAACCTGGGAACTAAAATTACTCCGCATGGTTAACAATGTAGGGTTTAAACAATGGTTGTACAAAGGTTAAGTAGTAACATCGAGTTAGGTATAATTATGTCACATCCTAATATACCACTATCCTAATAACTTTTGCTTTGATTTTATTTTAAATTGTTCAAATCATTGCCACAAAATGTAAAATACTTTAAGTACTCGATATTACCTAATTACTAGTAAACAAATGAATCCAATAAAATAATGACATTAAACAATATCACAATGAAATGGGTGCTTTAGTTTGGATAACGCAATCCCCTACTAAATTGATTTCCATATTTCGATCAATGAAATATTGGAAATTCCAAATGTATTCCCGGCATATTTGAAGTTTCCAGGCAATATTGAACAACCAATATAATCACAATGAAGCCTGCCGGAGGAAACAATGCAATCACTTATTTTGCGTGTTCAATAGAAAAATTAATTATTATCATATAATATTAAATTCATCACACAGTTACCCTTAAAAAATGAACAACTTGAATGCATTCCACATTGTGAACAGCATTAGGAAGTGGTTATGTGGTCTCCTGGGACAGTTTGTGTCTATTTAGGAATAATTTCTTTGTATGAATTATAATTATTGGATTTGTGGCCTCATGAGACTTCTGAGAATTGGGAATACACCAAGTGTCCCATTTGGCCAAGACAATTATCCCATCAGGTTATAATTCCTAATTTGACATAACACTTCCTATGGGGTCATAAACTGTTCCATAACACCATAGCTTAATATTTGTTATGAGCCCCACGAGGCCATATTTATATCATACGACAAATTTCCAAATTAGTCACAAATAGTGAAAATTCCCAGTTCACTGCTTGACACATATTCCCAAATATTATAGTCAAAATGTACAGTACTGTAGTGAACTCACTCACTGAAACTCGTTGAAGTTCCACCAAATATTACATTATAGTATAAAATACAAAATAGGCCCACAAAAGCAGCAGTAGGCGCCTACTGTGGCTATTATATACAAATAGAAACGTATTTTTCAACAATAAATTACACTCAACACATCAAGGAACAAATAGCCCCACCTTGTTGTGATGAAGCACTAAAGCTGCGCATAATTTTTAAATAGTATATGGTGAGTGACCTGTTTTCAAACAAGTGAGGCTAATTGTCCTATTTGCATGGTGTATGAAGTTTTTAATTTACCACTGCATTGTCCCTTATGTGGTATGTATATAATATGTTATACTACATAAAATTACATCGTGCGAGGAATCGTATATTTCACAGCCAAACGTTGTTATCATTTTTTTTCTTCCAATTTTATTTGACATACACATGTTATTACTCTTTCAGATATCAATGATGTTAATTAACAAGTCATTCATGTCTATGACGAAAAAAGGATTTTGCCATTTGAGGTAAATGTTGTATATTATAGAACTTAATTGACGGTATTTAATGATAAATATGTTATATTATGAAGAGTATGTAAAAAATCGATTGTATTTCTGATAACAATTTGAAGATTAATCAGAGTCCACTGAATTCGTGGTCTACTATTTCTTATTAATAATACAATACGAACAATATAAACACTTCTTTTCAATATTATTGTTATTATTATTATTATGTGCTCTCAAAATGACATTGAACTTTATAATTCGTATTGGACAACCATAAATGAGTGGTTTTATAAGGAATGAACAACAATTATGACTGTTTTAAAAGTTTTTAATAGTTTCAAATGTGCTACATTTTAATATTTGTTTGCGTCATATTTTTCCGTACTTAGTAAAGATTCAAAACAAAATGAATTACTTCATTCATTGCACAAGTAATTGAAGCATTCTATAGATTAGAAAAAAATTACTCTTAAAATACCACATATATTGGTAATAGCGATCTAAAGAAAAAAATTGTCAGTTTACAAACGGTTATTCAACGAAAACGAAAAACTGTAATCTGTAGTTGTCTAAAATAGGAATATACCGAACAAAAAACAATAAGTATATATTGTAGTTAGTGTATGATCTGAAAAAACAATTCCATTAGCGCATATTTCTGACTCTCTTATAACTTACTCTTACTACTGCTGTAATCAACCATTAAAACCTGTCAACACTTAGGTTCACGATATCATCTCGCCAATGAACTACTTTTTGTAAAATAAAGCGCAGTATATATTAATGTGTATAACCGGATACTTTGTTTCTTTCCTACCTTGCATTGTTGAAAAAAAGTTTTCATAACCATTGTAACATTGTTGTCTTTCCTACGGAAGACTATTAATACATGCTAATTATAATATTTTATAAAGTTAAAAAACCTTCTGTGCATCTTATGTTAATACTATTTATGGCTGTATACGTGGATACGTTTCGCACGCTAATTTATCTTATTTCGTTATTTTGATACCTTAACATTTTCGCATTTCCAGAAAAATAATATAAAACAGTTCAAACGTTTTTGGAGTAAATCTATGACTGCTAAAGATTGCAAATTGTTTAGGTGAGAGAATAGATAGATTGCTTATTTTTGAATTGTTGAAGACGTACTAACACTATTATTATTAGGTTAGGAAGCAATGACTTACTGGACATATATTTTAAATTGTTTTTTACAATTATTATTATTAATTTTAGTATTTTGTAACAGATATAAATTGTGATTTTTAAGATGTTATAAGAGTTAACCCGGTGGGGATACTGGAGGTGTGCTGCACGCCCCTTTAAATAAATTGTGTTCCGAAAAGTTATGGAATAAAAAGTGGTACACATAATTATACTATACGCACATTTTCCCGCATATTTGAGAACGATTTGTTGGTGTTCAATTATTAAAGGAATGAGACTTATTAGTAGTATAGAATAGTGATACGTGGAGCATCACGTGACAAATTTAAATTATCTTAAAAATGCGGTGGCTGTCACCTCCAACCTGAGTAAATTGTATTCAAAATTTTCGTTCCAATTTAAACAAGCTCTTTGTAATTGCCTACTAATTCAGGATCAGTGGGTTTTTTTCGCAACTAGGAAATTGATTAAAGGTTTAGTAATCGATTTAGTAATCGATAATTTGTAATTATTAATTAGTAATTAATTAGATTAATTAGTAATCTATAGTAATCTTTTAGTAATCGATAATTGAAGTATATTTATGGATTTTTGCTAATACAGTGTACTGAAGCCATCCCTATAAATACCAATCAGGTTGATTTCAAGAGTAATTTCGACTCAGTCATATTGTATGAGGAGTGTGATTACAATACTTGAAAATTGATGGAAGGTATTATAGTATTGCTTGTAATCTATATCTAAAATTCATTTATTGATTTTTCCTAGTACAGCGCACTCCAGTACTTCATACAATTAAACAATTTCGATGCCTCTGAGTTTTATTTTCATACTTATGAACTGATCAGGGTTTATACTAAAGACAATAATCAATAATTCAGCTACATAATATATTGACTTTTATCAATATGTTGCATTATGGTTGTGCAATGATGAATTGCTATGATTTTTTCCCATCAAGTCTATGTAGCTCATTAGTAATCGATAATTTAAGTATGTTTAATGATTTTTTCTAATATGCTACATATTGATCAAATTCACCTCGGTAGAATATAACGCGAAAATTATTTACGATGTCCATTTTTTATATGTATTGGTACATCTGATATATTAATATGTATATACGATTATAAATACTTAAATTTGAAAAGGCTATTTTCAAAGGTCTTTCAAATTTCCTAATAATGCCATGATGTTGTTTTTGCCATTATATCCATCTTTATCAATATTGCCCTGTAATCTTTGATATTATTCATTTTTTATTATTATTATTATTGCTCTGTCAGTACTGTTTTAAATCGCCCATCTGCTTTAATGTTGCCTTGTATAAAGTTACCTACAATATCGTTCCTATTACTTAGATAACACCATTTAATTTCAATAACCATCTTTTTATATCTTTTCAATATATGGGCAATTTTTATACACCACTGAGATAATTCTAAATAAAGTATTGTTTAACTCACGGTTTAACCCCATAAATCCGAAATCATAAATGAAAAATCAATAATTGAACATTAGTGACAGATTACAACCAATATTATATCCTCCATTTCCAATGATTGCAAACAGACTGCTCATACCTTACTTTGTCGGAATTCCTCCTAAAATAAACCTGATCATTATAATTATATAGCTGTAGTACACTGTATAAATAAAAATCAATAAATGTCCTTGAATTATCGATTACTACTAAACAATCCAAAGTTGCAAAATCAAATTCACTGACTCTTCAATTCTAATTGATTAAACAATTTAAACACAACAATTTGAATATAATTTCCCTCGTAATTTAAGCAATTAGTCATGTGATGCTCCAAGTATTACTGCAAAAAAAGTTATATTATCAATGTTCAATATGTTTTTCATGAGGCGCATTTTCTGGTACTAACCAATCCTATGAAAAATGCTGACAAATAGTTAATGTTAAATTTTTAAAAAATAATAATATATTTAACGTATCTGTTATAATGTAATAGACATACTAGCATCTTACTAAGTATAATTAAATTAGAGTGAAAACTCGAACTATAATATTCAAAGGCCCTGATTCTTCTGGAGCAGTAAGTAGTTTATGAAGCGCGCCCACTTCACCAATGACTTTTACAATAGAGCCACGGTCACTCAAAAAAGTGTTTCATAATAAACTGTTTCATGTCGCAAACTCTCGATTAGCACAGCTGCTAGCCAGGAACGGGAGAGTCTAAGAGTAAAGGCTCGAACCTGTTCCGAGACAACAACCTCGTGATCCGTAAACCAGCGTCTTAACCACTCGGCCATCCCCATTCCTAAAATCGTTGTTTGTAAATGCGTTGTTTTGTAACTGAAATGTATTTATTTTCTTATATTTATATATAATTTTTAGTTCCTATATATCTTAAAAAATGATAATCAATCAGAAAATCTAAATAGTTTTCAAATACATTTTGAAACATCTAATAAAATTAGTTTTCTCATATATCAATTATAATTATTCGCTGCGACACAGAAAAGTTATATTTGAAATTTTTAGTTGCCGTTTTACTTAATTTATTTTATAATAAAATGGTAATTCTGGTAAGCTTACATATATCTGTATTAACTTGCTTGTATATTTGTATACCTTTATTAGACGTTTGACCTTTGTTTTTTACAACTTTTGATTTAATTAAGTGGTAGATTATATGTGAATATAATGATTAATCTGTGCTTATTGTTACACATATAGGTAAACACCCGCTATGGGACGTATGTCCCACATAATTTTAATCATCTCTCTCTTATTTATTGTAAATTTCAATTATTGCTCCAAGTTCTAATTTTGCCCATTGAATTCCATAAATTGTTTTCAAATTCACAGGTTTGACTTCTAATCTAAATAAATCTCTTGTTTTAGTGGGCGTAATTAGATTTTCATTTCATAGTTAACCTACCATCATTTAAAGACAATATTTCTTTATATTTTGAAAATTGGTTTTCTTAGAATTTGATATGAATTTCCAGATATATTACATTTGTTTCGTTTCTTAGCTTCTGTGCATAAATTATTGAAGTTGACGGCATTGGATTTCAAAAGTTATGAGAGGTTGGACAAATAAAGCATCACCACGCAATAAATGATGAAACAAGCAATTAGACGAAATAAACCAAACCCAACGAAGTTAATCGAAATTTCTGTTAGTATCGAATTCCTTAATAGCCCAGTTTTTTTCCCGACTGCATTTCATAATTCTTCCAACCGGTGTTGGGCAAATACTGATAGACGCTTCATCTTCACCTCCTCCCCCCCCCGTTGTCCTTCCTACTCCCTCATCTTCTTTTCGATTCCAAACCGGAGTTAACCTGTAATACACTATTTCTGCGCTATTGTGCGAATTACGCTATAGTTAATATTTATCAAAGCATTCAGCAATATTGTCCTCCAATCACCAAACGCTTCTTTGAGGTGCCGAATATTAGCCGTTGTTATATAAACGCTTCTTATTCTAAAAGGATCTTACAGAGGAAGTTATTTTTCTATCTTGAATTAAAAATAAATCTAACAGAGACAAGAAAGTAAGCCAAAACTAATCTTTATTAAAAAGTCTATTAAAGTTTCATGTTATCTGCATTATTCGGTTTTCCTAATAACGCAAATGTAATTTTAAAATTAAGTATACTGTTCAATTTATGGTTCCATTTCATCGTTATGCGTCGAATTTTTAACAATCATATAGTTTTTTAAATTTTAAATAGATGTTGTTAACGGTTTTGTTTATTTTATCTGTTTGTTAGTTATTTGAGCGAAATTATGATTTGATATTTTGAGATATTTGTTGTATTTAAAACGATTTATTAATTTCTGGAAATGTTGTTGCGCAACGACACATAAAACTCTAAAAAAATGCTATAAGAAATAGTATAGTTTTTTATATTCTTATTCATTTAATACTTGACATTTATAGATAAGCATAAACATAAAATAAATAATGATTATTAAAATTGGATAAAATTCTATCACGTTTATTAAGTTTCCAAGATTACGTTTTTTTGTATTATTGACAAAAGAAACGAAATAACAGCCTTTTGGAAGTTTTACGGGAAAATGCTGCGTTTTTTCTGTTAAATCATAGAATTTTTGCAAAATGAAAAAGAAAATTTTGAAAACAAATTAAAATGATTATAAAAATTATGTCATTTCAATGTGGTGATTTGATTTGTATCCGATTGTTAACCAGTTAATGTTGAATTGATGAGTTTGTATTTAAAGAACTATCGAAGCAAATTATGAAGGGGACAAAATTGGTTCTTTTTTAGCAGCATATCAATATTTTAAAAAGTTTTAAATAATAAACTGATACAATTTGTAAGTTTATTAACATTTTTAACGATCGACGAAATTATCAATAATATGAAACATCGGTATATATGCTGAAAAATTTTGCACACAGAAATCAACTGATTAAAATGTTGTCATTGATTGTTTGTTATTGTTTATACTATTTTTTTAGGTCAGAAAATCAAAAAAATTTTCTTCACAATAAATGTTAGAGTTTTTTTGCCCTGATTGATATAGCTTGTTGTTGTTTAAATCATGGATTATTTATTGATGCTGGTGGGGTTCATTGGGAATGCGATGATCAGTATATAAAGCTTAAGATATTGCAGATGTCTGAAGTTTGTTAGTTGAGCCTTTTATGTTTGAAAATTTTTCTCGGATCATCAAAATGTAGTACATTCGATATAAAATTGCTGACATTTATTGTAAACCGTTTTGTATACACAACGTTTTATATGACATAACGAGCCCTAACCAAGTGACCATTAACTGTTCAGTACTGACAAGATGATTTTTAATCGAAGACATTGTTGAAGATGATGGTGAATGACAAAATTATAGAAAACATAATTAACGACGTATGGAAAATAGTCTGTAATAAAGCTAGCAGCATCCAAAGGCAACCATTTTTTTAACTTCTTATTACGAACTATAATTAAATTCTATCACTTAATAAAAATACATAAGAAGGATATAGAAATATAAATATATATAGGCCTATATAAAATAGACCTATATATTGTTTCCAGCATAAACTCACACTTCACTAAAATCGCTTGACTCCTCAACGCAATTCTAAAACCGCTATTTCGCAACGTTGTTGTTCAACTGACAACTAGCTGTCATATTATTCAAACAATTTGTAAGCTGTATTATGAAAAACACAAAGATATCCCTATCCGTTCAATCATAATGTACATATGCACTTTATACATGATGTATTCCTGTACTAGACGTTATTCAAGTAGTATTTACAAGAAACTCACAACAGATCCAAGTTACAGTAAGAATTTAAACCTATTGACGTTACTGTAGGCTACTCATAAAAATAATACAATTAGCACATACTTTGTTTTTAAGGACACCATTTACAAATGGATGTCAGCACTTTCTATGGCGATGGGAGGTACTGTACTGTTTCCCGTATAGCTTAGAAATGTCATTGATGGATATTGTGGAAGCCATGCACAATGATTTAGACGATATGTGTATACTAATAAGTAATCGTAGAGAACTAGAAATGATTTAACTTTCTAGCCTTCAAAATAAAAACATTAAAGTTGTATGTCTAAGCCTTTCCAAGCATTTTACAAGTCCATAACCGGCTTTCAACTTCTACAAAAAAAGGAAAAATCTATTTTTTTCCTGACTACCAATTGGCTATGCCTACCAAATCAAAAGTTAAGCATCACTCAAAACGAAAATTAAAATAATTTTGCCCGTTGTACCTATCGTGATGACGAATAAAAGCATCGTACTCAAGTAGGTACGCCACTCTAATTTGACAACCTATGAACATAACTTCGTAATACAAAACGGCAACATTATAATTAAAACACGGATTTCACTTATTTTAACCTGCCTTACATTTGTGATCAGCATGGCAATAAATGGCATCAATTTTAGATCGAATTTTTTTTTCCACAACCTACATTTTTGAATCCGAGAACATTTTTAAAACACTTATTGAACAAACATTACAACATCTGCAAGTGCAAACTTCTTACATCGGTCATCGCATGAACTGCATTGTCAATAATCAACGATTTATATAGAAGCCATTATATATATATAATAATCAAATAAAAGAAACACAAATTATTTTTTAAAATGAAAAGTGAAAAAATTGTTGATCTGATTTACTGGTCAACAAAAACCCTTATGAGTAATATTGATCGGTTAATATGAGTCAATTTGTCTGTTTATTAATGTTGCATATTATTTATATTTATACAGTTTGTCAGTTTTGACCTATATTTATATTATTTTACTATAAAAGGAAAACTTACTGTACAATTGTATACTGGAATAAAATTTCGGTAAGTCTTTTTAACTAGCAATATGATTATGAGGCTGATAATTATTAAAAATGGTCCAAATATATGTCTACAAATCAAAATATTTTAATCAGAAAGTATGTAAATGTGGCTTATATTAATCAACAATTTGAAACAGTTTATTCTTTATTTCTACATAGATTTACATATTAAGACGACACCTTTTACAAGTTAATAATGTTGTTATAATTGCTAAGCTATTATTAAATCTTACCTTTTTAGAATTAAATATATTGTTCCACACATTAATATATCTTAATGTACGTTTTACTGTTGCAATGTTTTTCAATTAACGTTTTTTTCATAATTTACCACATCGGTTCTATGTTTGTGTAATTAAACAATTGTAAATAAAACCTTCTGCATATTGCACGTACAAATTTTAAAAGGTCCATACCTTAAATTGTTCCGTATTTTAATTATGACAGTTTTAGGTATTGAGTGTTAACTAAGCGTATCATTTAAATCAACAAAACAAATTAATGATGTTATATTGTTTATTAAAATGAACAGAGTGCACAAAAAACATTTTCTAAGATATTTACAAAAAAAATCACTTTAACATTAAGCTTCTTAACCTTCCACCAATTAAGTTATTTAACTTAGTCTACCAATATTCCTCCTTACTCTTAACATAAATTAAAGAGACAACGTTTTGTTATCAAATTCAAAACATTTTTATTTCCTTTTTTTAATAACAATTTTCTTAATTATCATTTTTATTACGCTTTGTTAAATGTTTTTATCAATTTAGTGTGATTAAAGTTGTTTTATTGAAGCGATTAGTTTTGCTCTATCTTTTACTATATATTATAATTTTAATATTTTTATCTAAGACATGTTCAACATTATATAGTTTGCTAATTTTTTTACTGTTTTAGTTTTATTAAATAATACTCTATTTTAATACGAAAGTGAGAATGTAAATATGTAGCAAAACATGTAAAAATATTTATGCAAAATATGTTTAAATGTCTTGGCTGGCCTAGCTTTTGAAAATTTATTTTCAAATTAAATATCATTTATAATTAAATGAAACACTTTTTTAATTTAGACTATAATTTTTTATGCCATCGTTTTTATATTGAAATATTTGTAATTTAATCGCTTAAAAGCGTGTCTAAAATGGTTTGCATGCTTAAAAATTGTTTTGTAATTAACCCTTGAAGCGTAGTGTGGGAGTGTGCGCTCTAATTCACCCTCCTCCTCACCCAAAAATCGCAAACAAAAACAATTTTATTATCGGCCCTATGTCTCAGACCGGACCACCAACCCCCCCGCCCCCCCCCCCATCCCCACAAATGTAATTTGTTTTTAAATTTTCTCGCTAATATTTTTTCAGCCAATCAGGATCGAGTATTTATTTGTTGGTTAATATGGCTTCATATTAGCCGATTTAAACAAGGTCAATGTCGTTTCAGATTAATTCAAGGTCACAGAGCCCCATTTTGCTATTTAAAAAATTATCAGAGGTACCCTAATGGTAGTAATCGGTCATTCACTTACATTTATTGATTTTTTGTCTGGTACGATGTATTGTAGCATTGCAATGTCAAATCCGGGTGATTTCAAAGGGCATTCTGACTAAGTCAAGGTAGCTGAGTTTGATTTTACTACTTACAAGTTGATCAAAGGTACACTAATGGTAGTAATCGTTCATCCATCTGATGCCAGATTCGGGGGTTACAATGGGGGATTCCGACTAAGTCTGGGTCGTTAAAATCGATTTTGGTACTTAGAAATTGGTCATTCAATCACATTTATTGATTTTTCTTAATACGATGCTTTGCAGGCCCGAGTCGCCGATCATGCCGACTAAATCCAGTATGGAAATTGGTTTGAGATATGCTACTACTATAATTATTAATACTACAGTAGTACTATAAGGTTTTAAAATATCAAACGACTCAGGCAGATTAACTGGCGGATTATAGTCTATTCCTGTAAACCAATGAATAGAATTATCTTCTTGTTTATGGGCATAAGTCTATAAAAATGATACAATATTCAATAAATTTCCTCAAATAATTTTAAAACTAACAATACGTCAGAATTTGTCAATCGTAACAAGTATTTGATTGAGAGCGATTACGAGGAGGAGCAGGAGGAGGAAAATTCTACTACGAGAAACATTAAACGAAAATACAAGCATCAGCACTTGGAGAGTGAAATGTATGAAGAGGATGAGTCTGAAGTGGAATCGTCCACCTCCAACAGACCGGATATTGATTATGACGGTGATAACAAGAACAATCTCGATAGTGAAAACAAAATGCACTTCTATGACCCGGATAAGAGCTTCAGTCCGTCTAATTCTTTCCTTGTTGAACATATTCTACTGGAAGATATTGATGAAGATAGAGTACCCTCGCGTACACTGAAGAAGATTGAAAAGCTTCTGAAACAGGATTCAGCATCACTTGACATTTTTGAACAGGTCGGGGAAAGCTATATCAATATTAGTGATACCCCGAGCGATGAATGTGAAACTGATAATGAACAATGACACTGAAATTTTTCTTATACCCTAAATGCTTATACTTTCCTACTCTTTAACTTTTGAAATAATAATAATAAAGGACATTTTATCTTATTCATCACGTGTGCTTTAATGATTTAAGTTAAGAGGATATATTTTAGTAGTTTCGGGATTTAGGAGTATAGGGTATTTAACTTTAGGAGTTTAGGGATATTATAATATAAAATTTAAGGAGTTTAGGATATTAAACTGTTATTAAATACATATGTATATACATATAGTATATACTTATGGTATACTTATGTATCTACATATAGCGCATTTATAGTATAATTATAGTAGTACTATATCTCAAACCAATTTCGTACTTGATTTAGTCGGCATTGTCGGCGACTCAGGCCTGCACGCATCGTATTAAGAAAAACAATAAAGGTGCTTGTATGACCGATTTCTAAGTACCAAAATCGAATTCAACGATCTCGACTTAATCGAAATTCCCATTGAAACCACCCGGATCTGGCATGAAATGTCTTCAATGCAACGTATTGGAAAAATCAATAAGTGTAGTTGAATGAACGATTACTATTATTAGTGTACCTCTGATCAATGTGTAAGTAGCAAAATCAAACTCAGCTACCTTGACTTAGTCAGGATGCCCATTGAAATCACCCAAATCTGACATTGCATGGCTACAATGCCTCGTACTGGACAAAAAATCAATCAATGTATTTGAATAATCGATTACTACCATTATGGTACCTCTGATCAATTTCTAATTAGCAAAATGAAGCTCTGTGATCTTGAATTAATTGGAAACGACATTGACATTGTTTACATCAGCCAATAGGAAGCTTTAGTAACCAAAAAACAAATACTCGATTCTGATTGGCTGAAATAGAGAAAAAGAATAGCTCGAAAATTCTATAAATTTTTCTTTTTGGGATTTGGTACGATTTTGGTTTCGGTTTCGGGGGGTGAATTAGAGCGCACACTCCTATACTACTAGCGCCAAAGGATTAAATTCAACCACTGTGTTTCATCGCTTACTATAACGTTCTACTAAGGCTATTTTTTTAATGTTCAGTATCTACCTAATTCTTAATACACTTTTGATTCCTTATATTTTCATGGAATATTCTGGAAAATTATATTTTCTAATTCATTACTCAATATTATTAAATATTTAAAAAATACGGTCTGTATCAAAAAATGTAAAAGCTTTTTTAGGCTGAAATTTTTATCACTCACATCCTTCTGATAAATAATTTGTTTGAATGTTATTGACAAATATAGTAGCGTCGAATTAAAAAGTAAATAACATATGTAGAATCATTTTGAAAAACCACTTCAAAATGTTCTAAATTGATATTAATTTTTCAACTGTATAACATAGACTATTCTGGTGGAATAAAACTATTGAGAAGATGTACCAATGTTGAAGATGTACCAATCACATAGATGTTGTAAATGTGGACATGTTCATTTTGATGTTAACCTTCCAGTGACGCTGCGCTGAAAATTTACTGATGATGATCGAGTTAACAGTAACAGCATTTAGACAAATCCATATTCATAATATCTATTAATACTGGATGAAAACATCTTTACAATGTCAAAATCTTGATATTTTTATAAGAAAAAAAACCAGCAACAGTTATCTGGTTGACAATCAATGTTGCTTTATTAAAATGTGTACACTCCTTATGGGGGTTAACTCCTGTCTTTCTTTGACATCTTTAAAGCTCGTATATAAAGTTAATTGATTGAACGTTCCCGATATTAATTGGAAATGCTTTGTTCCAGCTGGTATAATTGGGATAATCTTATAAGTGTCTTTCTATTCTTCTGTTTAAAAATCAGGTTATATTCAGCTAATTGTTCCTGTTGTCCAAATTATCTGATAAATTTTTAATAAGATAAGATGTAGCCTTAATTCCCATAGGAAAGCTATAAAGGAACTATCTGTACATAATTAATAAAATTTATGTGCATCCTTTTTTTCATTGTCTGCATAGTTCATATCATTTTCTAAAACAATTGAAAATTATACTTATTTATATATATATATATAGTATGATATCATATATTTTCGAGTTTTATGTTGTTTTTCTTTTGAAAATGGCAACAAATTGCAATCAATATTTTATAAACAACCTATTTATGTGTGATATTATGTCATTATATCAATATATTATAACCATATGTAATGATTATACACTGTAATGTGTCGATCAAAGTGGTTTTATTTTTTATTATTTTCGGTATAGTTTAGCGATTGTGACAGCTCATGTTGCATGAATGCTGAAATATCACCATCTCCAAACTTGTAGTATAACATCAAGGCAACAGATACATTGTAGATATGTTAATTAATTAAATTACTTAATATGGGTTTATACTGAATGGAGCCATTTTTAGTTTGCTTAAAGCTAAAGGTAAGTAAAATGGTGACTATCAACGCATTTTTACCTTTGGCTGCAATTATTAAGTATATTTAACTGTTGTAAATTGTCACTTATCTCAAACGCTTTCTTTAATAAGTATTAATAAACTTTACCGTGCAATAATTGTGTCATCGAGGTTGATTTGCCACTTCTCTATATATCACAAATTCTAAACTCTACTATCTTTTATTGTCTGTAAAAAAATATTTGCATAAACGTCTTTAAGTATATGTATTACGATTGTATATGCGAAAAAAGCATTTTTTTTCTAATTTGTGACAGATTTGTTCTTCCTTTTGGTAAATATGTGTGTAATAAAAAGTAAAGACTTTGCAGTTCCTCGTGTTTAATTTTGATTCAATTTCCTTTATCTGGCAACAGTGTGAGCTGAAGTAGCCCGACATCAGAAATTCTTTAATTGTTTGTGTTTCTCTAAAAAGTTCTCATTGAGATTTGTGTTTTAATGAGCCAATAGCGCAATGTTAATTTAGTTCTTGTTTTGGTTTCGCAACCTTTTATGGAAACATTTTCCCATTAACATTAATTTAATAAAACTAAATTGTAATGTTTTATCAATTCTTTGACTTTAAAAAATTTTAGATTGATATTGTAAAATGTAATAAATAAAGTTACATACCATTTTTTTCCACCTCCTGTTGATTCTAATATTTTCAAAAATTCACTTACGGTAATTAAAATATCATTTACCCAACCGTATTATTTAATGCACACTGTAAATATTAAAATAAATGAACTCTGACAAATGATTCCATATCTTTCAGAAATGTCAAGAATCCAGATATGTTGTTTCATTCTGCTGGTCTCATGCCTGTACGTTACACAAGCATCAAGTGAAGGTATTTATGGTTTTTACTATTTTGAATATTCTAAAAAGTAATGTATATAAACAATTAATAGTCGATTAAGAAATTGATGGTACTTATGGTGGTATTATAACCAAACATTTAGTAAGAAACTTAAAATTGTATAACAAATATGTCAATTTTATACTGCTCATATCTTTTGACGCGTCTTATTAATATTTACATTTTATGTCATAGACAATGTTACTTGCAGTCTGTTATCTTAAAGAATTATCTTGTCTATAATTAATTTATGTTTTCGGTAAATGAAGGGTAACAGAATTTCATGCATTACTAGATTGGACCAAATCTGGCATCTATCCAACTTAAAATAATTCTATTTGGAGAGTATCACTTTAATTTTGTGCGTACTTGTTCCATTGATTTGAGGATAAATATTTAGAATGAATATGTTATAATTCAATTATGATGGTGAACTCTGAATAATCCGCGTGTGTATTTTTTAGTTGTAATTTTATTCAATATAAAATATAATCAAAATAAGAGCCAGGACCTTTTTAAACAATAAATTAGTATCTTGCTTTAGTAACAGGTTGTTGGGGGTTCTAAGCCCCAGCACATACCTGACTTTTGCTTTTTTTTATATCTCGGTCTGTCCTTTTCGTGGTCGATTTTCTGATTCTGACACCGGCTTATCATATTCCACAGGCATGACTTAACATCGGTCTGTTGCCTTGTGTATAAAGAATGTTTGGATTTGAGGTGTTGTCTTTTTTTAGTCTGTTTTATTAGATGTTCGTTTGTACAAGCCATTTTTAGATCATTTGCATCATTACTTTTTAATTTATGCAAAATAATTTGTTGCAAATTTTACAACGGTAGACTTAGTAGATATTTAGTATTAAACTATTAAATACCTTTTGGTCAATTTTTTATGTCCCTCCCCTTGACGCTTCTATGTATTTACCCATTACAATATTCTCTATTAGCTTTAAATATTAATTATATAAATAATATATACTACTAACGGAATATAAGTAATATGATTATTAACCATGATAAATAAATAATAATTAGATTTTTTATATGTATATGGAAAAACATCACATAAAATTCAGGAAATTTGACTAAATTTAAAATATAGTATACTATAAGTATATAAAATAAGTAGTAGGGAAGAAGCTCCTTGAATCCACCCCCCCCCTCCGCCCACGCTTTTTTTTTGATGACACCCCCCCCCGTGAC